>RJWM01003140.1:0-117078 GCA_004363535.1 Dasyprocta punctata
AATCTTCTAGACATTTCTACTTTTTTAAGTTTAAAAAATTTTTTTTGTTTTAAATAAAATAAAACAAAGCAAAACCAAACAAAATGGAACAAAGCAGATCAGAGCAAAACAATGCAAGTAACACAGGATTTCAAAACAAGATGACAGAGAATCTATAGGGGCTATCATCATGTCTTTTGTTTTCTTTGAAATAGTTGTTCATACTTTCATATAGAATAAATTAATACAAAATAAAATAGTGTAAAACCAGTCAAAACAAAAGAACGAGAGCCTTGTGGGCATTCAAAACCGGACAATAGGAAATCAACAATGGCTACCATAATGTCTCTTGTTCTCCTCAAAATAGCTGTCCATACCTTCACACACATTGAAATCAAATAACAGAAAACAGATTAAAACAAAGAATAAAAACATTATTAGACTTCAAAACAAGATGATAGGAAATCAGCAATGGTTACCATGATGCCTCCTTTTCTTCAATGTAGTTGTTCATACCATAATAAAATCAATTCTTGTAAATGCTTTAAGAGGAGTTCTACACATATACAAGCCCATACATGTACGTCTATCCTTTCTGTATTAGAGGTAAAAACAAAACCAAACAAAACAAAGTATAAGAAAAACAAGATATAAAAGACAAGTAAATAACAATAACAAAGAACCCAAACAATAACAATGTAGGCTTTCAAGACAAGGTGGCAGGAACATAACAAAGTTTGTTGTTTTGCATAGTTATCTTCAAAAGCGTTACTCAAATTAACAGATATAGACATGCAAAACTGATCTAATCCTACAAATGTTAACTGTTTTGTTCTAAAAACTAATAGAATCAATAGTACAATCATCTTAATAATCTTAAGTATGTACATACAAATTTATATCTTTTTTCTTTTCTCTTTCTTCTTTTCTTTTTCTTATCTGAGTTACTTTTTCCTCTTTGAGCAGTTCCTTTCCCTTTCACAATATTTATTGAAGATTTTGTATCTTATTTACTCTTTCAATTTCTTACACTAGGGAGATGATATGGCATTAACACATGTGAGTTTGATTCACTTCACTTATGAGCATGGTCTCAAGTCATATCCATTTACCTATAAAAGCCTCAATGTGGTCCTTCTTTATAGCTGAATAGTATTCCATTGTATAAAAATACCACATCTTTTTTTTTATCTATTCTTTAGTTGATGGACATTTAGGTTGTTTCCAAGATTTAGCTATTACAAATTGTGCTGGGATAAGTATGGGTGCACATATATCACTGTGGTATGATGTTTTCAATTCTTCTGGAAATATGCCCAGAAGTGGAATTGCTGGTCAAATGGAACCTCCAAGCTCAAATTTTTGAGGAATCTTCAGGCTGATTTCCACAGTGGTTGCACCAGTTTACACTCCCACCAACAGTGCAGAAGAGTTTCTTTTTCCCCACAGCCTCTCCAGCATTTGTTACTGGTGGTTTTCTTGATCCTGGCCATTCTTTCTGGAGTAAGATGGAATCTCAGTGTTGTTTTAATTTGCATTTCTCTAATGAACCAATGATGCTGAACATTTTTTCATATATCTGTTTGCCATTTGTATTGCTTCCTCTGAGAAGTGTGTATTCATCTCAGATGTCCATTTTTGGACTAAGTCTTTGAATTTCGTGGGTCTGATATCTTATAATTCTTTATATGTTCTAGATAGAAGTCCTTTGTCTGAGGGACAGTTGACTAAGATTTTTCCCAATTGGTGGGTTTTCTTTTCACTCTGTTGGAGACTTCTTTTGACATGCAAAAACTTTTTAATAAGATGAGATCCCAGTTGTTGATTCTGGGAGGTATTTCCCATGCAGTTTGATTTTTTTTCATGATTTCTCTGCCTACTCCTGTATCTTCAAGAGTCTACCTACTTTGTCTTCTAGCAGATTTAGTGTTTCTGTTTTAATGTTCAGGACTAAAAGCTTTCAGTTTTTGACCATTTAATGTGATGCTGGCTGTCATAGATGGCTTTTATCAGACTGAGGTAGAGATCATCTATTCAGATTTTCTGTAGGTTTCTTATCATGAATGAGTATTGGACTTTATCAAAAACTTTTTCTGCATTAATTGAAATGATCATGTGATTCTTATCTTTTGCTCTATTGATATGATGTATTATGCTTATTGATTTGCCTGTGTTGAACCTTTCTTACATTCCTGGAATGAATCCCACTTGATCGTGGTGCATTATCTTCTTGATGACTTGCTACATTCTGTTTGCCAGTATTATATTGAGGATTTTTGCATCTATGTTCATCAGGGAGATTGGCCTATAGTTCTCCTTTTTGGTTGAGTCTTTCTCTGGTTTTGGTATTAGGGTAATACTTGCTTCTGAGAATGAGTTAGGAAGAATTGCTTCCCTTTCAGTTTCATTGAAAAGTTTGAGGAGTGCTGGAATTAAGTCTTCCTTGAATTTCTTGCAGCAATCAGCTGTGACTCCATCAAGACCTGGGCTTTTCTTTGTTGGTAAGATTCTAATTACATTTTCAATTTCATTAACTGAAATTGGATTATTCAGCAGTTTTACATCTTGATTCAACTTTGGTAATTCATATGCTTCTAGGAATCTGTCCATTTCTTCTGTGTTATCAAACCTATGAGAGTAAAGGTTTTCAAAGTAGGTATCGATGGTCTTCTGTATTTCCACAGGGTCTATGGTGATTTTGTCCTTCTCATTCCTTATTGCATGAATTTGAGTTTTTCTTTCCTTTTTTAAATAAGATTGGCTAGTGGCTTATCAATTTTATTTATTCTTTCAAAGAACCAACTTTTCAATTCGTTAACTATTTGTATTTTTTCTCTGTTGCATTAATTTCTGCTCTGATCTTTATAATTTCCTCCCTTTTTTGGCTTTGGGCTTGACTTGCTCTTCCTTTTCTAGATGTTTGAGATGTAGCATCAGGCTGTTTATTTGTGTTCCTTCTGTTTTCCTGATGTGGGAATTCACTGCAATAAATTTCTCTCTGAGGACTGCTTTCATTGTACCCCACAGGTTCCATTTGGTTGTATTTGTATTTTCATTTACTTGTAAATATTGTTTAATTTCTTCTGTGGTCCATTGATGTGAAGATCAGAAGAATGTATATTCTGCTGTTGGGTGAAACACTGTGTGCATGTCTATTAAGTCCATTTGTTCACAAGTTTGATTTAGTTCTTTTATTTCCTTGCTGATTTTCTGCCTAGTTTATCTGTCTCTTTGTGTCAATGGGGTCTCCCATTATAATTGTGGTATTGCTTATTTGATTTTCATTTCTATTAATTTTTATTTCATATAACTGGGTACTCCCATATTTGGTGCATATATATTTAAGATTGTTATCTCTTCCTCTTTAGGTTTTCTCCTAAATAGTATGCAGTGACCTTCTTTATCTCTTTGATCATTCTTGGCTTGAAGTTCACATTGCCTGCAAACAGAATAGCCACCCCTGATTTTTTGTGTGTTCTTGTTGCATGAGGTACTGTTTTCCATTCTTTGACTCTCAGTCTATGAATTTACTTTTGGGTTAGATGGATTTCTTGTATACAGCATATGGTTGGATGTTGTTTCTTGAACCATTCTGCCAGTTTGTTTCTTTTAATTGGCGAATTGAGATCACTTACATTAATGGTTATAAGTGATATATATTTACTTTTTTTGTCATGTTATCTTTCTGCTGTTGGATCTTTACCTTTCCTCTCTATTTAATTGTTTGCCCTGCTTGGTGGTTTTTATCTGTTGGTGTTCTTGAAGTCATACTTATTTTTATGTCTATCCAGAGTATCTTTCAGTATTCTTTGCAGGGTTGGTTTGGTGGTCATGAAGTTCTTCAGGCATTTTTTATCATGGGAGTATCTTATTTCTCCATCTATTTTGAAAGATAGTTTTGCAGGGTACATTAATCTGGGTTGGAAGTCATTTTCCTTTAGAATTTGAAATACTCCATGCTGTTCTTGACTTCATTGTTTGTTTTGAGAAGTGTGCTATGATTCTGATTGACTTTCCTTTATAGCTGATTTGTTTCTTTTTGCTAACAACTTTTAATATTCTCTTCTTGTGTTGAATTTCTGGTATGCTGATTATTATATGTCTGTGTGTAGATTTATTTTGATTATGGCTAATTGGAGTTCAATATGCTTCACTTTTCTGTATGTCAGTTTCCTTTCCCATGTTTGGAAAATTTTCATTTGTTACTTCTGTAAATAATCTTCTTATATCATTTGTGTTGTCACCTTCTTTTTCCTTTACATCTGTTAATCTTATATTACTTTTCTTTGCATCATCTTGCAATTGTTGAATTATTATTTCCTGATTCCTTGTTATTTTTGAAAGATCTTTCCTTTCCTGTTCACTAGCTATAATCTTGTCTTTGAGGTCTGAAAGTCTATCTTCACATTCATTGAGGCAGTTTTGCCAGCTTTCAATGTAATTTTTGATATCCTGCATATCTCTTTGAATCTGTTTCATGCATTCTAGTTTTTTCTTATATTGTTCATTCAAGGTTTTCATTGTTTTTCCATGTCCCTCTTTTTTTCTAACTATGTCTTCAGCATTTCTTTCATTATGTTTATCATTTCTTATTTTACATGGGAGATTATTTCTGATCTGAGTTCCTTTATAGCTTCATGGAGTTGTTTCTTTACTTCAGCTTTATCACTTCAGAAGTTTCAGGTTTATGGCTTGCATTTTCTTCTATGTCCATGCCTCCCAGACTTGTTTGGGATGGGCTGGAAGTTTGAGATTGCATTTTGCTCCTCTGTTTTGTCATTTTCCTATATTTCCCTGGGGCAGCTGAATGCAAAGTCTCAGTTGTTTCTTGGATAGAGGATGGCTGGCTGTACTGCAAGAAGTTTCCCCAGTTGAGTGGGAGATGTTAGGAAGGCCTTACCAGGTCTCTAATGGCACTCAAAGTCTCCCCAAATAGGGGCAGTATGCTGGGTAGACCTTCAGCATACCCCATGTGGCTCACCAGAGCTCCCCAGGTGCTTGAGGTCACTGGGCATGGCCCTACCAGGTTCTGAGTGGCATACCAAGGCTAAACGGTAGATGGAGTACACTGGGCAGGCCTTCAGCTCACTCGACAGGGCACACCAAAGCTCCACAGCTTCTTAGGATCTCTGGGTGGGGCCCTACCAGTTATGCACAGCATACTAAGGCTGCATGCTGCATGGCTAGGTGCGGTTCACTGTGCAGGCCTTCAGCTCATACCATACAGCCCACTGAAGTTACCTAGGTGCTTGGGGTCACTGGGCAGTGCCCAGCCAGTACCCAAGTGATGAACCAAAGGTCTCTGACTATTTGGGGACACTGGGCAGAGCCCTACCAGGTTCCAAGCAAGGTCCCATGGCTGCATAGTTAGGCAGAGCTCACTGTGGAGGCCTTCAGTCCCACCACTTAGCACATGGCGGCTCCCTGTCTACCTGGGGGTTGCTGGACAGGGCCCAACCAGGAACTGAGTGATGAATCAAAGGTCCCAAACTGTTTGGGGATGCTGGGCAGGGCCCTATCAGGTTCCAAGCAAGGTCCCACAGCTGCACGGCTAGGTTATCTACTGTGGAGGCCTTCAACTCACCTCTTCTAGACATTTCTTAATCCAGTCAATTTGGTGAATCAGGATTAGTGCCACAGCCCATCCCTTGTCAGTTTGACTTGTAAATAGATCTCTTTAACCATACTTAATCTCTAAATAATCACAATAATAATTCTGCTTACCATTATACGGCTATTCTGCATACAACTGAAACACAATAATCCTTCCCTCAATCTATCAACAGTCTCAGTATTGACAAAAAGTTTAAATCAGTGTCTCCCCAGAGACTCAAGGCACACCCTTAGCTGTAAACTGCTGTGAAAAATTACTTAATGCTAAGGTACAATGGAAAAGGATAAATATTCCCATTCCAAAAGGAAGAGAGAAAAGCATAGAACCAAAGGATGACTGAAACCCAATAGGGCAAACATTAAGTTCTATAGCTCTATGTCCAGACTCTGGGGCACATGGCGATGAGATATAAGCTCCAGAGGGCTTGTGCAGTTCCAGCCCTGTGGTCTAGCTGGTCACAGTCCACACTGTCTCTCACGTTGGCTGGATATGCTTGTGACCTACAACTTTCCTCGGCAGATGTACTGTGTTTCTGGTATCTCTGACTTTCTGGGTTAAATATTGTACCTTTGACTTCATTCCCACAGCTTAATGCAGGGTTGTGGACGTCTGGACTAACCTCTCAAGCCTTCCTTTTATCTGAGCAGAAACCTTTCTGAACCCACAGCTCTTGAATTCTGTATGCTTGTAAAACTGGCAACACATAGATGACACTAAGGTCTGCCAGCCAAACCAGTAGCCAGGTCCCTTTGGATCATGGCTACAGAAACCTGAGCAACTGGATGGCTGAACACAGTAAAATGAATCTGAGGAGACTAATTCCCTAAGGTGTCTTCTCAAGTATGAGTCCCAGGGCCTTTCTTCTGAAATGAAAAGTTTAACACTTTTGCACCATTGAGGCTGTAATGAGTGGTGTCGTGATAATTTCTGAGCTGCTTTCAAGACATCTCCCTTCTATTTATCAGGCTCTTTTTTTTTATAGGCTTCTAAACTTTCTCTAGGTTGCATTTTCAATCCTTTCTATACTCCTTCTACAAACCAGTTCAAAGGCTTCTAAACCACATGCTCAGCCACAGTCACAACAATAATCTTATTTCTCTAGTAAATTTTTCAGTATTAGTTAGCTTCCCTGATATACCTTTTTGCCATGGTGTTTATTCCTTGGATCCAGTTTATTGAGACTGTATCTCCAGAAACTTTGAAGCAGATTACACCTGCCCTTTAAATTATAGGGGTCAGGTATTTTCAGCAACAAGGAAGCTAAATTTGAAAGTGTAAGCCAGATGCAGTTACTGCTCAGCTCAAATCCTGAAATGTCTCCCGTCTTTGTCAAAGTGAAATCCCCCCTCTGTCATCACCTCCAACTTCATATCCTAAAGTATCCACTAACTCCCCATTCCTCCTTTCTAGATTCCTGGCCTTGGTCTACTTTCACGAAAAGTTGTCTCAGGCTGTTGACATGTAAGGTTCAATCAGTCTGGAGTATTCTTGTCTACAATATCCACAGAATCTTTTCCCTTACTTCTTTCCAGTCTCTGGCACCTTATCACAGAGCTTTCTCTGACCATCACATACAAAATGATAAGGGGAAAGGAGGAAAGAAGGAAGGGAAAAGGAAAAAGACATAAATCTGTATATATGTATATGTAAGATAGCTAAAATGACTATACTGCTGAGTGTATTAGTTATTGAAAAAGAACAGTTAATACTCACATGATTAGATCAAATTTACATGTCTATATCTGTTAATGTAAACAACTGTGTTGAAGGTAACGATATGCAATATTACAACCATTGTCAAATTCCTATCATCTTGTTTTGTAAACCTATAATGTTACTGCTTTGGATTTACTCTTGTCATTTGCCTATCTCTTTGGTGCTTTGTCTTTCTTTTCTGTGTCTTTTTTCCCTTAAATAAATAAAAAAAAAAATGTCAGAAGCATCTTTGGCCTGAAAAGCATGTCTCTTTTACCCTGGTTTATTAATCTTCATAAAGCAAATCACCAACAAAACTAACTCTGTATTTGCATCTTATGTATATCTATATCTATATGAGACAGATTTATTTTTGAAAGTAATAAATCTATTTACTTATCTTGCATGCTGTAGCTCTATTTTGCGGCGCTTACTGGCAATCAATAAATATATTTTGAATGAAGAGGGAAAGGAAGAATAAAAGAGAAAAAGAATGGTAGAAATACTAAGTATCTTAAAGGTACTTTAGCATTTTGAAGTTATATATTCCATTCTATGCAAAAATTTAAAGGATAAAGAAAAATAAAAAAATTTAGAGTAAAATTTTATTTTAAAAATAGAACTTGTGCCGGGATTTTGGCTCACTGGCTTAAGCACCTGTCTGGCAGGCACGAGGTTGTGAGTTCAATCCCCAGTGACACAAAAAAAAAAAAAAAAAAGAACTTGTGCAAATTAAAAGTGTAGTTATTGAAAATTTAAGACAACACGTAATGTATGAGTTGAACAGAAAAGTCACATATCTGAAGAGAATATTAATGAAAAGTTAGTAATTAAAATCTACCAAGAATTCAGAAAAAAATGTGGAGATTACAAAAAAAGATAGAACATATAATATGAAACTTTAAAATATCTCTAAGAAAATTTTCAGAAGTACAAAACAAAGGGGGCACTGCTAAAGACACAATATATGGTTGGAAAATGCTAATTTAAAGAAAAACATAATTTTCAGATGGAAATTTGCAATAGATCCTAGTATGTTAAAAGAAAAAGCAATGATAATAACAGTAAAGCAGAATATCAAATATACAGAGGAGGACCACATTACATATTAAAAAAAAGATCTATTATCTGAACAGGCAAAATAATTAAATGGTCAGCAAACTTTACATCAGTAAAAATAGAAATTAGGAGTAAAAACAAGAACATCTTCAAAGCAACAGATGAAACAGTTACATTCTCAATAACTATATCCCCTCCTTCAAGTATGGAGGTGCTACAGTTTATATCTTGAAAGGCCACCAACGTTCCGGCTGTTGAAGGCTTGGTTTCTAGGTAGTGGGACATATAGTTGGTAGGACCTAGTGAAAGGAAGTTGGATTATGGAGTTGTTCCCTTGAAGGAGATTTGGGGATTCTGGCACCTCCCTCCCTCTCTCCACTTCCCGGCCACTATGAGATGAGCAGTTTCCTTTGCCATGGGGAGGGGAGCTGCCGCCTCCACTATACTATACAAAGTAATGAAGCCAAGGAACCGTGGGCTGAAACCTCTGAAACCGTGAGCCAAATTAGACTTTTCTTTTTATAAGCTATCTGAGGTATTTTTGATACAGTGATGTGAATTTGACTAGCACAGAGGATGGCGATACTTGCACATCCTTCCTAATATTTATTCCCTTCCCGCTTTTGAAGCGTAGCCATGTTAGTGGGTGTGGAGCGATATCTCGCAGTGTTGATTTGGATTTCCCTAATGATTGGTAATATCGAGCATTTTTTCATGTGCTCATTGACCATTCATGTGTCTTTGAGAAATGTCTATTTAGACTATAATCCATTTTAAAATCAGATCATCTTACTATTATTGCGTTACATATTCTTTTTGTAGTTTGCATACAAGGCCCTTATCAGGTAAATGTCTTGTACATGTTTTTCTTATTCTGTGTTTTTTTCCCTCATACTGTCATTTGAAGCACATAATTTAAATCTGACAAATATGATTTATCTATTTTTTCTTTTTTCTTTTTACTCTTCATGCTATATGTATGAAATTACATGTAACACAAAGTCTCAAAGATTTATTTCTATCCTTTGTCCTAAGAGCTGTATTCTTTTTTTTTTTTTGGACCAGGGATCAAACTCATGACCTCACACTTGCCAGGCAAGCCCTTATGCCACTGAGCTAAATCTCCAGCCCCTGTGAGCTTTATTCTTTAAGTTTCACACTTAGGCCTTTGATCCACTGTGAGTCAATGCTTGTGTATGGTGTTAGGAGTCCAGTTTGATTCTTTTTCATGTGGACATCCATTCGTCTCAACATCACTTATTGAAAACACTTCTTCCCCTTTTGTATCTTAGCACCCTTTTCAAAAATCAATTAACCATAAAGTGGTGTATTTCTGAATCCTCAATACTGTTTTATTTATCTTTACACCTACCTGTGTGTCTATGCCAGTATACACCACTGTAGTTACTTTGCAGTAAGTTTTAAAATTGGAAAATGTGAGTTCTCCCTTCTTCTTCTTTCTAAGGACTGTTTTAGCTCTTCTGCTTCCTTTACATTTCCATATAAATATTAGGATCAGCTTTTCAATTTTCACAAAAATCCACTAAGAGGAGTTTGACATGGTTTTCATTGAATCTGTAGGTCAATTTGGGGAATATTGCCAACTTAAAGATATTAAATATTCTAATTAATGAACATGAGCTATCTTTTCCTTTGTGGAGCACTTCCATAAGATTTCAATGTACAAGTCTCATATTGTTGTATTAAGATTATTCCTAATTTTTATTCCTTTTGATAGAATTGTAATAGGAATTGGTTTCTTAATTTCATTTTTGATTGCTTATTGTTTGTAGGTAAAAATGCACTTGAATTTTATGTATTATTGCAATATCTTGGAATCTTGTTTAACTTGACTATTTTTTGAGTGTGTGTGTTACGATTTTTTAAATGAGAAAATCACATGACATTTGTAAATAGCACAGATTACTTCTTCCTCATCAATGTGGATACTTTTTTCTTTTTATTTGCTTGATTGTTTGGATGAGAGTCTCCAATGCAAAACTGAATAAAAGCAGCAAAAATAGACACCTGATCTTGTTCCTAATCTTAGGAAAAAAGAAAGTATTCTAGTTTTCACCATTTTATGCAATATTTGCTTTGGATTTTTCATGTATGATTTTCATCACGTTGAGAAGTTCCTTTATATTTCTAGTTTCAATGTTTTCAAATGTTTTTTCTGCATCTATGATTTTCTTTTATCCCAGTAATATAGTGTTTTATATTGACTGATTTTTGCATTTTTAACCAACCTTATATTCCTGGAATAAAAATCATTTGGTAATTGTTTACAGTCTTTTATGTATATTATATTCTTACTGAGATTAAATTGGTTTTCTTGTACCAGTGTTGCTTCATTTGCCATAGCTACGAAGACATTTTGATGGGCTTCAAATTTTTGCATTTTATAATTTTTGTTAGTTAAATTTTTGATCTACTGTAGATAGGACCCACAGAGATTTCATTTGTCATTCTGAGAGGTTCAGTTTATTCTTTCTTTTTGTTACATAATAGTCAATCATATGATATACTATAACTTACATGTTCAACTTTTTTGAATATTCAGTTTACTCCCAGTTATTTTGGTTGTTATGAATTCTCTGTTTTTGTTTCCTATAAGTGTGCAAGAATTTTAAGGGTATAGATATCCACATTTGCTAGTTTTAGGGTATATGTATTTTTAACTTTGTTGGCTAATGTTATATTGCCCAGTGACATGACAGTGGTTATAGCGTCATATAGTGGACATATATAAGAAGTTATAGTGACAGTCATGTCTTTGTTCATCCTCTCAGTATTAGGTATTATCAGATTTAAATTTTAATGATATAGTGGATATAAAGTGACATTTTATAATTTTAAGTTCTATTTGAAAGTTAATGAGGTTAAGCATTTCTTTATGCATTTGTCAGCATTAATACTTTTTTCTGTTATACAATGATATATTTTTCCACTGGATTATTTGAATTTATTGATTGGAATTATAGTATTACATTTTTCTAGAAAATATTTTTTGGATATGTGTTTATAAATATGTTGTCGTTATTTACGGTATATTTTTTCAAAAGACATATTTTTTATCAAAATAGATACTAATTTATTTAAATTATAATTTAAATGTATAAATATTTTCCTCTGTATGATCACTTTTGTTTTGTTTTGTTTTTTGGTTTTTTGGGTATTTTTGGTACCAGGGATCGAACTCACAAGCTCGCACCTGCCAGGCAGGTGCTTACACCACTGAGCTAAATCCCCAGCCCAAAATTTTATCTTCTTGAGCTGTGCTCAACATGCTGCCTACACTCCATAAGTGATTGTTCTCTGTAATTAAACCAGAAACTTTTATTTTTTGGGGAGTGGGGAGTATCAGGTATCCAACTTATTGCCTTATATTTGCCAGGCAGGGGCTTATGCCACTGAGTTAAATCCCCAGCCCCTGTATATTCACTTTTGAAAGTGTTATAAAAGAGATCCTTCTGTATACCAAAGTCATAAATATGTTTCTATATTTGCTTCTGTAATACTAAGCTTCAGAACTTTTGACTTGCACATTAAAATTCTTAAGCCATTTAGAATTAAATTATTATGTAGTTACGGAATTAGAGATTCAGTGTCCTTCATTTTGGTTTCTGAAATGGGTTGGATAAACAACTTCTCACTACAGTTTATTGAGTAATTCTGTTTAACCCATTAATTTACAATACTATTTCTGTTAGATCCTAAGGTTGTGTGCATACCACATCTACAAGGTCAGATAAGTGGTCTTTGATGGATCAGGGGCCTTCACCCTCCCCTTGTCGGGGTTCCTGATCTTCAGTGGGTGAAGATGGGCCAGGCAGAGAATGAGGAGCTCAGATCCCATGCAGAAAGTGCTTAGAAGTAAAAGTAATGGGCGGTGAAATTTCACTTACAAGGTTGCCAATGTAAGGAACAGCGGCCAAACAGAGGGACAGGTTACAAGGCGGGGGAATGCGACTGAAATTCCCAAGGGGCAGAGGACTGCTGGCCTCATAGGGGTAGTGTCGTTTCTAAAAATAACTGTTTCATTGATTGCTGTACTCTAGGCCAATCAGGTTCTTAGTTTGGTTTCTAGGGTAAGGTGTGGGACCTAAGGGGCACATAGTGGGTACATGAGCAATTTCACAAGAGCTGGCTTCCTCAAGTAGATAGTGTAGGACAAACTTGTGGGAAACGTGCAACCATCAGCCACCGAGGTCCTGCTCTGTGTCATCCTTACCTACATCTCCCTCTGACTGTCCCTGCACATTTGTTTCTCTTTGTCTCTTCTTGAACCAATATGGCAAGGTGTTCATTGCTGTACATTTGTAAGAAGGTTTAATAATGTGGTAGGATTACTTCTGGTTCTTCAAAAATGTTTTGCCTATTCTTGACCTTTTGAGATTTCATAAATTCTAAAATCATATTGTCAAGTCCTAATAAAATTATTTTAAAATGTGGCCATTCACAGACCAGGGTTAGAGAGAAAAGTGGCCGCAGCAGCAAACAAGCGCAGTCTGGGAACCAGTGCCATGCGTGGGCCTCCTGCAGACTGGGAACAGCCAGATCCCAGCCCCTTCTGGACACGGGCTGACAAACAAGAAGTACCATCCCCCCTAACCAAGTGACTGGCTTATCCAGAGAAACACAGGCTGTGATGATAGCTATCAAGGTGAAATGCAATTGGATGCCTGTGGTGCTTTGGTGTTTCACTAACATTGCAAGTCTAGGGCCAGTGGTCTGATCAGGTTCAGAGGATATCGGTACACAGTGTGTCATGTAGGGGGGCTCTCCTTCTGAGGGTTGCAGCCATTGTTGATTCCCTATGGTCTTCTTTTGAGGTCCTGTATCATTTCCATTGTTTTGTTGGGCTAAGTTTTATTCTCTTTTGTTTTATTTGATTATGTTAAATTCCAAGGCAGGGGAAGCTATTTCAAGGATAGCAGGATATATTATGGTAGCAATTTTGGCTTGTTTTGAAATCCTTTATTGCATTCATTGTTTTGTTTCTACTGTTTCTATTCTATTCTGTTCTGTTTGATTTTTTACTATGTCTGAAGTTATCTGCAGCTATTTTGAAGACATCAAAATGCATTATGGTAACTAATGCTGATTTCATGTTTTGAAGTCCTGTATCTTTTACACTGATTTGCTTTGATTGGTTTTATTCAGTTATATACTCTTTAAAATAAAATAAAAAATTATTTTAAAATGTTATTGCAATTACACTGAATCTATATTTTGTTAGAGACAATTGTGTTTGCCTAGGCATGAATATATTTCTCACAATGCATATGCTTTTAAAATAAAATTAAGCTTTTAATTTCATTTTTCAGAGTTTGGATATGTATAATTAGATATATCCCTAAGTATTTTGAACTTCTGTTCTTTTCCATATTGTACCTTTTTTATCCATTAACCAATTCTTTTTTAAGGATACATCGGAATTGATTGATTTTACACATGGATCTTTTATCTATCAACCTTTTTAAACTCCCTTATTGATTCTACCAATTACTCTGTTTTGGTTTTGTAGGTAACCAGTTATGCCATCTTGACTTAATTAGTTTCAGAAATTCTTTCAAATTCTTATAAATTTTACTCCCTTCCTTCTTTTTTATTATATTCATATTAACTAGAGTGGTGATAGTCTCCTATGTTCCTGGCTTTAAGTGAATCATTTTAACTGTTCTTCATCAAAGTTGGTCTTTGATGTGAGATATTTGTATTTATTCTTTTTCAACTAGGAAGTTACCCTCAGTTCCTAGTTTTCTTCTAGCTGAATATTAGCAAATGATATGATTGGGATGCACAGATGGTTTTTCTTCTTTAGTCAGTGAATGTGGTGAATTACATAATTTTGTCTAACATGAACTAACTATAAGCTCCTGACATACAACAATTTCAGTTATGACTCTATCATTTTTACATTTGTGAGTTTCATTTGCTAGTATTTTTATTTAATCTACATTTGTGAATGCTATTGGCCTGTAATTTATTCTCATATCATCCTTGCATCTGAATATCATGCCAATGTTACACTCCCCTCGTAAAATCACATAGAAAATAGAGCAACATTTGTGCTTTGCATTTTTTTCACCCTATTTGGAAAGTATATTTTCCCAGAATATGTTCATTAGACCAAATTTTAAAATTTTCATTTTTATAATATATTTCATAATGCTTCTTCCGGTTTGCCTCCCTTCTTTCCTCCCTCCTCCCTCTCCTCTCTTTCTCTCTCTCTCTTTCTCCCTTACTTTTTTCAGTACTGAGTATTAAAACCAGGGGCATTTTATTAGTGAGTTATTTCCCCACTCTTTTTTATTTTTTATTCTGAGATGAGGTCTAAATAAGTTGCCCTACAACTTGTAGTCCTCCTGCCTCAGTCTTCCAAGCAGCTGACATTACAGGCATTCACCACAAAGTTCAAGCTATTTTCTTACATTTTGAAGTCTGGTGCCTATGCACTCATGACCCTTTTCAGTCTTTTTATCAGTATTACTTTAAATTCTCATTTTTCCTTGATTACCCCGACTAAATGTTAGTCCATCTTATTGCATTCTTCAAAGATCTATTATTTTTATATAGCTATTAACTTTGTTGATGCTCTCTATAACATCTGTCTTCTCTACTTCATTAAGTTATGCACTTTTATTTATTACTTTCTTTCTTCTGCTTTTTGGTGTTAGTGGTGTTGTTCTTTGGTGTTACTGCATAAATTGAATACTTGGGCTATTACTCTTTAGTCTCTTTTGTGTTCTAACATAACAATTTACTACTGTAAATGTCTTCCTAATTTTCACTTTAGTAGCACTTCTTGTATTGTTGTAAGTAGTGTTTCCAGTATCATTTAGTTTTAACAGATTTATCATAATTTAAAAAATATTTATAGTTCATTATAAGAAGGCTTTTTATGTTATTTTAATTTTTCTGGAATTCTTTGGGGCTCAGATAAAGGTATTTTTCTAATCACTCATCAATGATAACCTTGTAGATAACCTTTAAAGACCTCTGCTCTTCTCCCTGTGTGCTGTTTCCCATAGCTTTTCCTATTAACTACAGGCTGGATAGAGATCTATTTCTATATCTTGCTTCTCTCCTTTCTCTGCTCTCCATCTTCCTCTTGGGAGCATCTGTACTCAAGCATCTTGAGATTCCCACAGCTGTGCCTCTTGCTCACGATCCAGCTCTCCCCTCTCCAGGACCCACTGTAGACAACAGCTGTGTGAGAACCCTACCCCGAGTCCCTGGGCTTTGTCCTGAGGCTTTGTCCTGTTGCTCATCAGATTTAGCACTGATATTCGCCAACCCATCTTATTGAATGGGTTGTAGTTCCAATCTTTTTAAAATTTTGAGCGTTTGTCATGCAGTTGGCTGTGTTTTTGTCCATCCTGCTACCATAGTCCCTTGTCTCAGGTTCTGAGTCACTCAACTTCCCTACCTTTCTCCATGCTCTTTTCATGTGCAGCCACCACACAAATACACATTTTTCAGTCCCACCAATTGTCCATGGAAACTCGCTGGTCACATACATTCTGTGTTTCCATCCTTAACATTGGTCTGAGCTTTATATGGTTTATTCTATGCAATTCTTCATGCTTGTATTCTTTCATTCTTCATTTCCATCTTTATTTTTATTCCTTAATTGTATGTAGTTACTAAATACTACCATCTTAACTTTCTTAATGATAGTTCTTATATTAGTAAGTTCCAGGTACTACTGTCAACACTCTATAAATATTAACTCAGCTAATAGTCCAGGGATAAAGCCGAAGGAATGATTAAATTGTCCAAAGAAAGACAGCTATTGAAGTACTGGCATTGGGATTTGAACCCTCGTAGTATGATTTCTTCCTCCTCACTGCTTCTGCCCTTGTAAAGTCCTTTCTTACCTCCACTCAGAACCATTCTCTTCCCCTTCTGAGCTGCCACTGAAACGTATTTGCAATCCACTCTGGCACTGACTGGAAATTGCCCTTCTTATAAGTTAGTTCTATATCTGTCTCCTCCCCAAAGTCATGTGTTTCTCCATGATAAAGATTGTTCTTACATTTTCCAGTCTCAGAAAAAACTGTCAGGCCTTACACAGGGTAACCATTCAAAAAGTGCTTACTGATTAAAGAAAGAATTTTAATCAAGACACCACCCAGAACGTAGCAACAGTACAGGGAATGGGCATAGAACTTTGATTCAGGGAAACTGACTTAAAATTTTGGCTCAGATATTACATAGTTATATGACCCTGGGTAAATCACCTAGTCTTCCTACTCTCAATTCCCTAAATGAAAGATAGAAATAACGTCAACCAACTCATACAACCTCCATGTTTCGCTTAACATATATTTTACACAAATTATGCTATTTTTTTTACCAGACCCCACCTTACCAGGCTCTAAACCTCAGGTCCATGAGCCATTTCCACAATCTTTCCTTCTTAATCCTACACAATGTATCTTAGCAAAAAAAATTTGAATCCACTTCTTCATCTATTCCTCTTGTAAGTTCATTACATGACCTCTAAGTCCTTCTGCAGCCCAGGAGTAGCAACTATGAGCACTCGTATTGATCCTGGTTGTGTTAAACTACTTGGTTAAGTGAAAAACTAGAATCCATTTCCTTTTTTCCTGGTAGCTGATTAGAGTTAGTCATAAGAAAAATTTGCAAGAGATTTGAGAGTCCACATGAAACAGCTGTAGTCACTCTAGGACAGTCTTTCTCACAATAAGATGCACAGAACCATGCAGAGATATCTGGCGGGCACTATCTTGTCTTAGATCTCCAGTATTCTGCTTCTAGCTGCTTTCTTGAATGCTGGCCATGCTGAGGAACAGCAGATTAGACCCATCCAAGATGCTCAACACAGAGGTAACAACTTCCCATGGTTTTGCTTAAACATGAGTTTGTACTGGATTGACTTGTGAGCTTCAACTTGTCTGCACGTGCCAGTATCTAGACAAATTGTTTAGTTCTTCCATTTCCAATATTCCAACAGCTGTCCCAGACCTTTGATTCTTCAGTCTCTACCACATTTGTGCTAGGTCTAGATCCCACCAAAATATTTGTTAAATGAATGAATGTGATTTCATACTCTGACTTAATTCCCTAGTACTTTTTTAACCCATAAGATCAGGTATTACATATAAATATTCTATTAAATGAAGTACTAAGTTAGTATTTGTTCTCAAAATGACACATGGAAAACAAGAGATGATGGATGTTAATAGCAAGGAGACAAAAGGTAAAAACAAATCAAGTTTGTAGATTTTCATGTGATATGCTGGAGCTCCATGAAAAGATAGTTGAATTCTACAGACTCAAGTAAAATCTCAGGGCAAATCGGACCTTGAAAAAAATTAAACTCAGGGCAAATTAGACCTTGGAAAAATGAGCACTCCATAAAAGAAGCCACTCCTGAACTTCTGATCTACAAAACTCATTTGAGATAAATGTTTATTGGTATTTTAAATTGCTGATTTTGAAGGTAACTTGATAAATATAAATATGCTCTTATTGCAAATAGTCATATGGGCATCAATACAGAGATACCACTACAATGACAGTTTTAATTCTTTTATTTTCTGTCAAAGAAAAATGATAAATTAAGCAGAGACTTTACTTCCAAACTCTTTGAATATTATTATAAGTGCAAATAAAATGTTTTTCTAAAAAACAATTCCCATAGGTTCATATCTTAAGAGAGAAATTCTTGTGGTGTTTGTCTACTAGGGAATCCCTTGGAAGAAAAAATCTGTAGTAAGAGAATTTGGTACGTGTATTATTACTGTACATGTTAACCCTACTTGAGACTTGTCTGTAGTCTTTGGCCTTTTTTTTCCTAACTGCCAGAAAACTCACCCTGGTGTTTGATCCCTGCACAAGTGTGACTCAATCAAGATGTCCACTTAATTAAATGAGGATTTAGCAGGAGCACTGAAGCATGACTTTTCTTTTTGAATTACACAGAATAAAAAGAAAGTTAAACCCATGATAGTGTAACATTTAAATTGTAAATTCAAATTGAAAAGAAAAGGATATGCAAAAGTTGTGGTTGTCATAGTAATTCTAGCTGAGCCACAATATGTACAGTGGACTCAGGGAGATTCATTTACATTGTGCAGTCTTTTATATTATACATCGTGTCCCATATTTTAATATTCCTTGTTACATGATTGTGCAAACATGAATTTACATGAACAGAAAATGTGTTTACATAGTTTGCTATATTTCACTTACTAAGAAACATATTTGAAGAATTTTTCTAAATTCATAGTAAAATTTTAAATTCTAGTTACAGTTTACTTACAATGTCTTCCTTCCGCTTAATAGAATATGGTGCTTGGAGATGATCTCATTTGGCCTTATCAGTATGCACATTAAAGCTCTCCAAGTTTAAAACGGAATATTTAAAAGTGTAGAGAATGTTGAATTATATAACCTCAATTGAACTTTTTGTCAGCCCTACTTATCATACTCTACAAAACATACCAGGTAAGTTAAGTGCCTTCCTGCCTGGAAATTCTTTGATTCTTTCTTGAAAAACTCCTGCATCATTTCTCCAATCATTATTTCACTATCTCCCTGATGAATACTTTTGAAATCTCATTTATTTTTGTAAGACAAGACAAAATGGAAACATTCCTCAGGCTACAAATAATAGCATATATATGATATCTTTTTTTTTTCCTCCCCTAAAAAATTGTGCTTTTCTCAGGGCAAAACTTAATGGGAAAGCCAAGATTTTTATGAATAACTTGAAGGCAAATTATTATAGCTCACCCCTTTATAGCTTCAAACCATCTCAGTCAAGAAAGTACATAAACTTAAATATACAATTTTGGAGATGTATCAAATAAGTTTAAATGGGGGAAGAGATTTTTCAATTTCCCTACCACTCTTAAGCATAGTTTCAATTAAACATCCTCTCTTCTAAAGGGAGATACCAGGGCTGAGTGCTCTCTGCTTAAACCACAGTTTCTGTTCAATCATAATACATATCTCTGTGTATTATATTCCTGCATTTACTTACCTTTCTCCTGTGGAGAACTTGGGGTTCGGGCCTTGTCTTGTTCCTTTATTTTGCCCATCATTCCATCCTGGCTTCCTTGCAAGGTGGCCACATAAGAAAGACACAGTGCCCTTACAAGGAGTTAACTCACAGTTTATGGTTTATTAAGCCTCTGTCTCCCCTAACATGGATGCCATAACTGTTCATAACGGGAACACCATAAATTTTTAATAAAGGGGACAGGAAAAAGGAAAGAAGTCCTCTATAAATACTCGGTTGAGTAGACAAATTCTTACAGACATCCAAGAAGAAATGCTGTTATTTCCTTCACAGGAAATCACAGTTATCAGCAATCACCAGAGTGTTTGTCATTCTAAGAACATAATATATTTGGCACTGGTGCCTGAGATACTAGTGGCTTACACTCAAATATTCCCAGAAAGGACTAAATAAAATATTTGCTTATGCAGTGCTTTGTAAGTTGCAACTCATGGTTGGCTTTGAAACCTGCTTCAATTTGAGGCTGTCATTTCGTCATGTACAGGTACTTGTTGCATGAGGGCCATTTTGTTTTGACCTACTCTGTGCTTTCTCCTAGTGACACATTCCACACATGGAAAGAGTATGCCAGGAAGAAAAACATCATCTCAAATAACCTTTGGGTAAAAGCTACCAATTCATAAAATTGGGAATCTTCAATATTTGAAAGTTAGGTCACAAGAACATAGGAAGAAGGTAGTTTCTTCTACATTTGTGGGTGAAGGAGTCAAGGTAGGAGATGGAGAGAGTTGGAGAGTTTATTTTTCAAAGGCATCTTTGCTTCATTGAAGGTCTGTATATGTCTTGTTTACTTTTCCTATTGCCGAGACAAAATACCTGATGCACAAAATTAAAGAAAGAAAGGTTTATTTAGCTCACAGTTTGCAGAGGTTTCAGTCCATAATAAGCTGACTCCAAGGCAGGGTGGCATGACACAGGAGCACCATTCATGGCAGTAAAACACAGCAAAAGCAACAAGAGCAAAAGGGGAGAAGCAAGTCTCTTTTCCTCCCTTACACTGTATGCAGGCTACCTGCCCTAGGGCAGGTGTAGCACTCATACCCCCAAACCTAGAACTAGACAATGAGGCAATCACAAACTCTGAATTCATCTACCTCCAAAAAACCACCCTCAGGGCCAGAGATATATCTCAGTGGCACAAACGCCTGCCTAGCAAGTGCAAGGTTCTGAGTTCAATTCCCAGTACAAAAAAAAAATCTGCCCCCATGACCTCATGGGGCTTTGGGGGGACATCCAAACACAAACTGTAATAGTATATAAACACATTAATAAAAATTGGCTACTTCTTATTCTACCAGGGTTCTTCATTATTTTCAAGTTTAAATCATTTGATCCATGAAATATTATTACTAATGTGTCAGACACATTCATTTCTCCTCTTTCTTAGCATATATAAACTATGATTTTGTTAAGCAGTGGCAATATGTCCAGCACTCTTAGTGAATTTCCCAGCCTCTCTTATATGAACATGTAATGGAGTTCTGTTTGATAACACAGAAATAGAAGTTTTTACATTACCAAAAATCAGGCAGCACCTCCAAAGAAGAATTTCATGGTTTGTCTCTTTCCTTTTACCACTCATTTTGCCTGGAATATTAATTTCAGTGAATACAGAAACCATTTTGAGACCAATGGAATTATACAAATATTTGTTCCAGCCATTAAGGATGGTAAAACAAAACTATGGAAAAAGTCTGAACTATTTAGTCATACTCTTTACTTTTTTTGTACATATAGAAAAATAAATAAAATTATTTGAACAAGTCACTAATTTCACAACTATTCTATACAGTTGCACTCAAATTCCTACTAGTAGAGAGATTTAGTACTTTGAGCATAATGAAATTTAGTGACCAGATCAGGATTTCTGTCCGTTATAGGACTAGCAAGTCAGGCTAACCCAGGGCCTCCTTGATATTTGCTCCAAATACTTACTGACCAAAGTGGTCTCTCTCTCTCTGTCTCTGTCTCTGTCTCTGTCTCTGTCTGTCTCTCTCTCTCTCTCTCTCTCTTTTGCTCTCTCTCCTTCTCTCTCTCTCTGAGCTTGGCTCCCACATATCATCAGGACTTGGGTTCATTCTTTGAAACTTTCCTCCAGCCACCCCAATTTCCTGGTTCTATCACAGAGAAAGACAGAGGTGATGTCCACAGCAGATGTTACGCATGTCTTACAGTAGAGGAGACTACCCCAGAAAGAAATTATCTCTGCTATTTCTTTTGAAGAAAAACATGAAAGCTTTTTAAAAAAATGTTTCAGATTAATAGGCCACAGATAAGTCTTGCAGTGGACTTGCAAGGAATAAGCTGCAAATGAGTGAAAACGTCTTTCATTTCTAAATCAGTATATATCTTTAACAGTGCATAGTTTAAAGTGACATATACACCATGGCTGGGGATTTACTCAGTGGTGCAAGCGCCTGCCTGGCAAGTGTGAGGTTATGAGTTTGATCCCTGGTACCAAAAAAATAAATAAATAAAAATAAAAAAATAGTAAAGTGACACCTACAAAGCTGTGACTTAGTTGTCAATCTTCAGCCATTATTGCCTCCGATCTTTCCTCCCATAGCAAAGTTTTAAACAGAGATGCATATGTTCTCTGCTTTCCTATGAATTGTTTTAATTGCTTATTAACATTGGAAATATCCAGTTATGCAAACCAATAAGAATGCTAATTTCCTGCTAACATTCATTCTTCTGGGAAAGCCCCTAGCAAATATAACACTTATAGAAATTTAACTTCATCAAATATAACATAGGAGGGAGAAATAGAACTGAAAACAGGGTTAAGCCACCCACTGACTTACACAGTCCAGAGAGGGATCATGTGCCTGTTTTAATGACAGTGTTTATAATGTAAATGACTTCTATTGAAACGGAAAATTTCTAAACACAAACATTAAATCCCAGATCTTTTTGTCAGAAGAGCCTTAGAGCAGCATTTTAAAAAGGCCTAATGGTCAAATTTAGAAAATACTATCTTTTGAAAAAAAACTACAATGTACACTAGCACATTAAAGGCAATACAGGAGGGGGTTTGGTATTACTGTGTTGCCTTGTGTGACTGTGGTGGCTTCAAAGATGAAGAGATTACTCAGAAATGAGACTTGGTCTGAGCACTGAGAAGCCTGGAGGGGCTATCTCAACTAAAGGCGCTCAGCACGAGGGAGGCTCCCAGCAGTAGTACAGAAACTTTTATTTAGAATATGAATGTAAGAGGAAAAAAAAAAAAACAGTAGAAAAGCACTTTGGGCAAAGAACTATCTGCCTCAAAACTAGGCAGTATTTTGGAGAAAGGGAAAGGACAACAGTCAGATAAAATATGCTTCACTAACCTAAATTTCTTGTTGTTTTCCCACATGCTTTCACCCCACAGATGTCTTCTTAGTTTAACCATTCACTCCTTGGAAAGTCCCCCACATTACTTAATACATTTAAATATGTTTGGGGGAAAATAATAACCTACATAGAAATTTGGAACTTTACTTTATGCTGTAGCCTGGCCATGAAATGTCCCCAAACGCTTCCGGGTTAAAAACTTGATCATTAGTTTGTGATTCTGGCGGGAGAGAATACAGGTCTTGAGAGATGGAACCTAGACAAAGGAAGTTAAATTACTGGAAGCATTCTCTTGAAAGGGATGTTGGAATCCTAATTTCTTCCTTTCTCTCTTTCTTTTTTTGCTTCTCACCCACCATGAGGTGCACAGGTCTCCTCCACAACACTCCACAGCAACAGCTTCAAGTCACCACAACTGAAATCTCTGAAACCTTGTGCCAAAATAAAATGCTGCACACATTAAGTTGATTATCTCAGGCATTTTGTCGCAGTGGTAGAACACTCGCTGACTACCACACCTTATTAGGTGATTGCTTACACATGTATTTTTATAATCTTCCCCACTCACAAAACCTTTAGTTATGAAGGAATGTTGAATCAATTATGGTCAGCTCTCATTTTTCACAGATTCCACATTTGCAATTCTGCCTACTCACTAAAATTTATTTGTAAATCAATACTCAGGGTATTTTTGTGGTTCTTTATATATATATATATGTATAGAGAGTTACAATTTTGTTATCATAGCTGAAATTGAGTAAGGGAATGTTTTGCCTTCTCATTTTACCTCTCCTACTACAAGTAAGTATTTTTCTCCAGTATATTTAGTGTCACATTTTTTGTACTTTTGTGCTTTATTTTTGGTGATTTAGCTATTTCAAATGGGATGCAAGCATAATGCTAACATTTTAGCTAATGTTCCTAAAGGCAAGAAGTTTGTAATATACTCTTACAGAGAAAATATGTATAAAACTATGTGTATATGTGTGTGCATATATACATACACATGAATATACACATATATGCATGGCAAAGCACTATAAGTGAGGTTTTATATATACATAGATGTATATATAAAATGTAAACTAATCAATGGTATACAAAGTGTGTTTAAACAGAAAGCTGTATAAAATGAGACTATGTATTGATTGATTGACAAAGGCTGTGATGACCAAAGGCTCACAGAAACAGAACCTGTATTCATCCTGGGGACAATTGTTCAGTGTTGGCTAACTACATTTACAACCACTTTGTAGAACACAACTACTATGAATACCTAGAATTGACTTCATTGAAGCTAAGTGCATTTTGCCTAACACCCAGTATTACTAATCCCTGAAGTGATGAGTTTGCAAAAATGAAAGAGTTTTATTCACAAGGAAGCCAAATGTGAGGAGAAGGAGTTGCAGGAGTGAAACCTGCCTCCCTGAGGGTAGTTTTGAGTTGCTTACTGAATGAACATACTGAATAGTGGGGAAAGGGGATTCGTGGCAAGGAAAGCTGGAGTAATGGTGATCTACACAGGTGTAGTCAGAACTTGTGGTTCTTTATCAGATACATGCTTAGAAAAAGGCAGCAATAGAATGACCTGAGAGTGGAGTTTTCCACCCACCTGATACCTGTGCATACCCAAAGGGAAGGGTTAGTGGTTTCAGCACATTTGAAACAGACTAAAGCAATCTCTAAATTCCTGAAATGCTACTTAAACAGTTGTTATTATGGTGACCACACATCAGAGGTACTGCTGATAGCAGAGCTAATGGGAGTATGCTACTTAGCTGTATGACATCTAAGACTGTTGATATAAGCAAGTGAAATGACAGGATTATTCAGATTTCCCCTTGGTTTATCAAGTTTTAAAATTTCTTCAACCCATACGAACAAGAAATTAATGGGAAAACTGTCTCTATGGTGCTCATTGTGTTTCAGACTTTTAAATTTAAGAAAAGGCATGACGGAACAAAACGAGGAAACTGAGACACGGAGAAGGCAAATGACTTTATCACATTCTCACAGTCTTCTTTTAAAAGAATTTTTAGCAGCATTCAGTGTATGTTAGTGTTAAATCATTTGTTTTGTAGAAACTTATAACTGCTTGCTCCGCATTTTCTGTCCCAGAAATGGCTACCAAGGATCTCTTTCAGGTCCTTCTCCTCTGTCTGGCCGCCCTGATTTCTCCCTTCCACGTCATCTCCAGTTAATTAAGTTTAATCATTTAGCACTTCAGGAGTTCCCAAGACCTGCAGGATGCAATCCAAATTCTGGAAACTTAATCTGATCATATTAGGCTAAACTCAACAACACACACTATCCATCCTCCTGACCCTCTCCAAAGAAATATTTTCTTAGGCTTTCTGATTGTAAAATGTCTGGAGTCACCACACTGTGAGGAGTCTTTTCCACCCTTCCCTCTGAATTTGAACTTTGCAGTCTTCCTCAAAATCCACTTCACTCTAAATGTTCCCTTTTCCCTAATATCTCTTCTCCATGTTATAATTTTTATGAATGTCTGAAATACTTATTATCTGGTCCAGCGGTTCTCACCTGAGAATATCTTTGTCTTCCACAGGACATTTAGCAATGAATAGCAACACCTTTGGTTGTCAAATCTTAGGGGAGAGAAATGTGTGCTCCTGGGACTCAAGGGAATACAGACAAACGGTGCTGCTAAACATCCTAAAATGCAAAGATCAGCCTTCAAATTCAGAAACACTCACAGTTCTGGAATTTAGAAATGCTAGTCTAGATCATTCACTGATTCCTTTATTATTTATTAATTCACTACCTAAAAAATAAACATTTGCTGGATATCTTCTATATTTTAAATCTGATAGATTTATAGTAATATAAAAGTTGATTTTGAGCTGGGAATTTAGCTCAGTGGTGTAAGTGCCTGCCTGGCATGTGCTAGGTTGTGAGTTCGATCCCTCGTACCAAAAAAAGAAAAAGTTGATTTTAAGAAAACTTGCAGCCTTTTCTGGTGAGGCGGTCACGTTAGCAGTTAACATTAAGAGCAATGAGAGACTTGCAAATATATAAGCTCTTTGAGATGAAGGAAGTAATTTACCATTGTATCTATAGCACCTTATAAATCCTTAATAAGTATTTATATGGAAGAAATAGACCAAACACAGAGACATGCACAGGAACCTACAGAAATCCAGAAGGATTTCGATCCTAAATTGACAGGCATGCTGACAAAGTGTGCTGGGAAGATTGTCCAGGAAAAAGAGCATGCTGGTGTGGTGTGGGGGGGAAGCAGACAGAGTCCATCTTGGAGATAATGACCTGGGCACCATGATAGGACAATAGGCGACCTCATCCTTCATTAGCTTTTGGCACATGTATGCAATCTCTCTAGTTTCTATGATAAGCATTTAGAGTAATGAGACTGTATCTCATTCTTTTGCATTGTTCTTTCTCCTTTTCTCATCTCTCTACCAGTGTACAACAGGTACCTAATAAGTGATTGGGCATACATTATGATACAAATTATCTTATTCTATTAATTAGGCGAGTTCTGGGAGAAAGTTTATGCACACTGAATTTGTATAAATTTAAAATTCCAGAACATGGCTTAAAAAGTAAAGAAATTGTTATGGTTTAGACCTAAATTGTCCCTGCAAAGTGTCGTGTGTTTGGAAGGTGATTGGTGTCTTCACCATGTTAGGAGGTAGAGTCTGGTTGGAGATGGGTTGCTGGTGTGTGACCTAGAAGGTTTACTCTTGTTCTCAGCTCCTACCTTCTCTCTTTGCTTCCTGGTTGCCATGAGTTGAGCACATTTTCCTGTATCGTGCACCTGTGCCATCGTATTTATGCCTTGGAACCATCTGATCATGGACTAAAACTGTGAACCAAAATAAATATCTCCTCCTTTAAACTGTGAGTGCCTAAGGGAAGCAATTCCACACCCTGGGTTATGGAAGACCCACCCTAGGGCAGCTCATCACCTGGATGGTATAAAGGGTAAATCCTTCCTTGTGGACGGATCTGCTTTTGTTTCTTTGGAGGAGCTCCAGTCTTCACCTTCATCTTGGGTGTTGTCTCTTGGCTTCCAGAGCAGAACCTTCAGCCTTCCAGCACAGATTATTCAGCTTCCATCCCAGACCCATTGGCCTCCTGATGCAGACTTGCATGGGACACTGCAGTGAGCTCTAGACCTTTGACTGGATCCTTTGGTCTCCAGTGTGCAGACGCCCTCTGCACGCTTCCTCATCTGACTCTGTGTAGCCATTGTAAGCCAATCTTGTAAATTCTTATATATTTGTATATCTTGTGTTATAGCTGTTTCTCTAGTACAACACTGACTGATTCACCTGGTATTTTGTTTCAGCAATGGAAAAGCTACGTAAGACAAGAATTATCATAATTATCGTCCAATTTACAATAATTTTGTGGTGATAAAATTTACCTTCACATCCTCCATCTGCTTTCTATGTAAAATTTAACTTTAGAAAAAGAAAAAAAAAGCAAGGAGCTTCACTGTGTTGCCTAAGCTAACTCTGAACTCCTGGACTCAAGTGATTCTCCTGTATCAGCCTCCCAAGTAGCTAAGACTACCAGTACACTCCACTGTGCCCAGCTACTGCAATTTAAATTCTATGTGTCACTAGAACTCTAAGCTTTCTAACTGAAAAGAAATGAAAAGAGCCTTTGTAGCTGATGGAGTAATATCAAAGAGTGCAATACATACCTATGTTTTGAGTCCCACAAGAAGAGGCAGAAAAGGTTATTTGAGGGAATAACGGTTGGTAATTTCCCAAATTGAATGAAAACTAAACTCACAGATCCAGGAATCTCAATTAGTCCCACGCAGGATAAGCTCTAAGAAAAACAGACTAAAGATTATTAATATCAAATTGCTGAAAATCAGTGATAGCCTTGAATAACCCACTGCTAGTTACTGATCTTCAGTTTTCTTTTACCTAAAAAAATGAGTAAATCAGTCATTTGTTGGGTTTTTAAAAAATATTAGAGGTAAAATATGTAAAACAAACCACAGGTACTTAGGAAGGACCCACAGCACGTGATTGTTAATGAAGATTTAGGACTTCAACTGCCCAGGCCCAGAACACCCACTTACCACTGAGGAGACTTCTCAGGTTATATGAGCTTTCTGCACCTCAGCTTTCTCACAGTTAAAAGGGGATGATAACAACCTCACTGATGGTCAGAGTTAACCGTGTTTACGATGTTGAGACATGAGTGTTTGTAAATAGCTAGGGTGCCACACATGCCAGTGGCTGTCCCTCAGTGGGAAGCAGTGATGATGTCCCCACCCCGTGCTGATGGCTACGTCCCTTATTTGTGCCTGCTGCACTCCGATGCATGGATCTGGTCCTGGCTCATCAGGTAGGAAAAGTTCTCTGCTTTGGTGCAGGAAGAATGAAACCCGGGCAGAATATGGTTTCCTTTTGAATCTTCTGAAAGACAACCTTTTGTAACAATCAGCTAATTTTTTTAAATGAGAGTATTCCAGTTTAAAAAAAGTCTCACTCCCCAAAAAAGAAATCTAAAAACTATGAAGTAACATAATTCTGAAATAAAGAGAAACACACTGACCTCTGGAACTTTTTGCAAACCATTTTGTCCTTGTCAGATCTTGTGAGCTTCAGAATTATATGTTTGGTTTGAGTTCTCAGAGAGTATTCATTCACTGGGATAAAATAACCCCTCGTAAAAAAAATTACAGATTAAAAAAGAATCAACACCCCTCATTGCATAAGGAAATATGCCTACCAGTTCACAGGAAGGAAGATATATCTGTATTTCTCTCAACCAAGACCTTCTTGTTTTGTTGGACTTGGTATCTTAATAAGGTCCTTTAATCTTAAAGGGATTAGGGTCTGACGCAGTAAAATGTTCCTGGAGGTGTCATTTTTAATCTGTATCATTTAATATCATCATGGAGCAAAGGTGTTTGGATCAATATCCGAGTTTCCATTGACTCCTTAACAACAGTACAAATCTCCTCTCAGAGGAACGGATGTACATGTGTTTACTGATGACACCTAAATCAAAGGAGATTAATGGTTTTGCTGGTAAAATAAAACAATCTAACTATCAAAAAGTCTACTTGAAGCTGACTTTCATGACTGTATATAATTGACACTCGAAGTTATTCCATTTTCCCTAAAGTATAGGTAAATTGTCTTAGTCAAGGTTCTTTTGGTTGCAAGCAATTGATAGCAATTCAAGTTTGCTTGTCAGAAAAGTGGGTTTATTGGAAGTTAGTGAATTATCTTGCAGAATCCCAGAGAGATCAGACCTATCAAATTACTGCAACCAGAACTGAGACTCCAACAGGAATCCTTGCTCTCTGTCTCTCCCTCTGTCTCTCCCTCTGTCTCTCTGTCTCTGTCACTGTCTCTGTCTCTCTCTTTCTGACCCTGTCTCTCATCTCTCTTCAGTGTGTCTCACTACATTTTATTTTGTTTCTTTTTATTGACCAATTTTCATCTTCTCCTTGCCAAAGGGAGATGTTCAACCTAACTTTTTTAGTTGCCTTCACTGGGTCATGTCCACAAACAGAAATTAATGGGTTATCTCTGAACCCTAACTCAGGGTTCGTGGAAGTGAAATCTCCTGGCCAAGCTCGGGGAAGGTTTCTTTTGGTGGCCTAGTAAGCATGTGTTGGGACACAGCTTAGTGGGTACAGTCTTGCAGCACAAGCATGGATAGCTGAGCTCCACTTCTGTAGGGAGTTAGGAGGTAGTGCTCCAAACGAAAAAAAAAAAAAATTCAGATATGACCACAAATATTAAAAGAATGACTTTTATATATTAATAATAGCTACAAAAGAAGATGATACCCATGCTCTACAAAGAATTTCACTGTCTTACTCACTGCCTAGATCACTGGATATGAGGGGGAAGATCCTGTAGTCAACCCTGGCCAAGTCTGAGAGACGCCTTTGTGTGTTGAGGGCAGGAGACTTAAGAGAGGCCAAATCTGTGATCTTTAGGAAAACACAGTTTAAGTCTATGGGTCTCCTGGCACCCCTTTTCATGGCCAGATGACAGTGTATATATGGAATTCTTTCTGCAGTTAGTGGGAACTTGAGCCCAAACCTAAATATTAGCACAGATAAAATTTTATCTAGAACTTTGTGCTGTTTATTTTTAAAGTATTAAAATTTATTGCTATGCTGAAGTAGAGTTAAAGTATAATAGAACATATGCTATTCCTTTGAGATAATACTTGGGGAATATGCAAAGAAGCTGGTAAAGTCCGAAACCATTTTTCCATCCTGATGTGTTGACTTGGTGGTGAATGTAAACCTTCACCATGCTCCTTTTCAGAATGCTATTATATATTTCTGGAAAATTTTTGTTTTGTGTCATCAGCTCCCTGCTCTGATTTTTATCCTGAATTAATTCAGAAAGGACTCACCTTGGATTTCCTTGCAACTTCCCATTTTCTGTAGCACCTAGGATGGACTCCTGGTTTAGAAAACTTCTAAAACTCATTTATCTTTAAAAAAAAATGCCTTTTAGAGATGTAAATTGAGGTAAATTGGCATAAAACTGTATATTTGAGATTTGTCTTAAATATTACAGCAAAAGAAAGGAAAAAGCATTTAAGACATTCATGTAGTAAGCGCTAAATAGCAGGTGCATATATAGAGGTGTATGGCACTATTCTCTCTACTTTTGTGAAGACTTCATATATTTGATAATGAAATAACTTATTATTTTATTTATAAAAATGATATTGGATTCCCCTTCTGATACCCCTAGACTGGGGTCACTGAATTTTTTATTTTATTTTATTTTATTTTTTTATTTTTATTTTTTAGGGAATTTGTTATCTTTTAAGGCTGTCCACCCCATCTCGATACAATTGTGACTGCTTCAGTTAAAATTTATTTATCTGAAAATGTTTATCTTAGTACCCAGCAGCCATTCAAATATATATAGGAAGCAGTGGTGAAAGAATTACTGCTAATTTGCTTAGAAGAAACAATAAAACAATTACTGTACTCTTTAATGTCCTCATTTAGAAGCATTTTTAATACTATTTAGAAGATTCAGATGTTAAAGGGTGTGACACCTGGGATTTGTTTTAAAATAATTCAGAAAAGAACAAGTGCAGTTTGGGGGGATAGTTTTTAAAAAGAAGTTAAAAATTATTTTAAAAGTACCAAATAGAAACTCTGGAGTTTAAAAGTAAAATAACTCAGTAGAGTAAGATCCCTAGCAAAGTTTAGCACCAAAACTGAAACTTTTAGCCAGGAATTGCGTTGCGCAACTAGGCAATTTAATGGCTTAGCCAGACTCTCAAGATTTTAAGAAAGGGGTAGGAGCGGGAGGTTAGGGATGTATCAAAGTGCTAAGGCCCTGGGTTCAATCCTCAGTACAAACAAAATCTGAAACTTTTAATGAAATAATAGATAAGTCGATTGAAATTGGCCAATTTGGAAACAGAAAGATTAAACACAGAAGAAAAATAAACACAGCCTCAGAAACCTGTGGATGCCATCAGGCGTGTAACCCGCTCTGGGAGTCCTGGGTGCTGGGTTGCCTTACTAACAAGGTCCATTCTGGCTGCAAAAAGAGAACCTTCAGCTGGGCATCTTCTAGATAACAAAAATCCTTTTCTCACAATTCTGCAGGCCAAGAAATCCATGATGGGCATACTTATCATCAGCCAAAGGCCCCTCTTCCCGTACATGGTACCTTCTTACTGTGTCCTTAATTCAGAGAGGAACGAGGTGGCTCTCTGGGGACTTTTACAAAGGCACTAATTCCATTCCCAAGGGATACACACACACACACACACACACACACACACACGGCCTCATCGATGCCCTTACCCCTGGACAGCATCACATTGGTGGTTATGTTTTAGCACATCAGTTTGGGAGGAGGGACACTAACGTTCAGTCTGTAGCCATGACAATCTCACATCTTCCCTTATTCTTCCTTTGCTTCAATGAACCCATTACAAAAACTTAGAAAACAGAATAGAGCTCTCAGAGTAACCATGTATAGGTACCAGTATGATAGATCGACCTCTGCAGTAGTGAATAAAATAATTCTTAAACAAATTTAAACTGTAAAATAAGAAATTTGGCCAGATTTAAAGAGATAAATGCAAATTTTTCTTTTCTGCCCAATAAACAAATTCATTGGTTAGAGTTCATAATTTAACATTTGGTAGTTTACAAGTTGCAAGTCTGAATGTGTTCTTCAAAGGAAAAAACATCCATGAGAGATTAAAAAAAAAAACATCCACTTAGAAAGAGTATTTATACAAAGATTAAATTTCCCCCTTCTTGCAAAGCCAGTGGGGGCGCTTATGGAATCACTTCTTAAAGGACGCGTAACGGCTCAGGGCGCCGCGTGTGCTGGCACAGGTAGGCACCATCCATATTACTGGAGAATTCTCATTTCCATACACAGCTAGCAGGGGAAATAAACACAACTTTGATTGATTGTTCCAGGAAGAGAATGTGCAATGCAGTATAAGCGCTTTCTTTTCTTTTCCCGAGTAGAACGGTTGTGAAAAATCTACATGGAGCTGCAGAGAATTGTGGGATTTGCTTTCCAGCTTCCCCTTGGGGAGCCGCGGGGCCCATTAGAATGGAGGCTGTCCGTGCAGACTCCTGCCCGTGCTCTTGGACATCTAAGCCATTTCTTTCAGGTTCTGCAATAATCACTTTTCCCACTAAAAATTTAACAGATAAGCCTTCTCCAGTGAATTGCTATGTAGCTCACTGAGATCAAAATTGAAAACTATGAAAACAGTATTACATCTTGAACGTAATAGGCCCAGAGCAGAATTATTGATTTCTAACCTTTCCAAACTTCTTCCCCCAGTTTTCTCCATCTCAGTAAATGACACCACAAACCACTTAACTGCTTAAGCTAAAGCCCAAGAGAATTTCTCATTCTTCCTTTTCTCTCACCCCCAACATCCAAACCATCAAGTCTCACTGGCTCTAACTCCAAAGCACGTCTTTAATTCATTCACTTGTCACTATGCCTGTCGTTCCCAAATGCGGCCGGTCCATCTCTTGTCACCTGGGGCCACCTCAGTAGCCTTCTCACAAGGCTGCCTGATTCCACCCCTGCAGCACAATCTCTCCTGAGCAACTGGATTGGTCTCAGCGGGCCATGTCACTTTCCTTACAAAGTCCATCTCCTCCAAAGTGTCCTGTCCCACGTAGAATCAAAACCAAGCCATTTATGGAGCTCCGTTCTTTCAGGTCCCGTCTTCCTTCTGACCTCCTGTACCACTTCCCTTCTCTCACTAGAAAGCCCCCTCTCATATGCCAAGATCACTCCAGTGTTAGATCTTTACACATCTAACACATTCTGGTCTCTGTGTGATCTCCTGACAGTATCTTCAGTAATCACTGCTTTCTCACCTGGTTCCTATTACAGTTTTCTAATCACAGTACTTATTTTTATTTAAAATGATCTTCTTTACATTTTAATCAATCATGAAACACGATTCTCATAGAAGTCAGCTTTGTTTTATCCCTTACTTTTCCCCAGATCCTAGAAGACAGCATAGCATCTGCTAGAAACTCAATAAATACATGTTTAGCGGTTATTTGTCAGGACTACATTTACTGAGCAGTGCATAAGTTTGTCAAAAGCCAGTCAGTTCTTTTCTGGAAGCATTTCTTTAGTGCCTTAGTAAGTATTAGGTGCGACTCCAGGAGCCAAAGGCATGAAGCCTAAAATCATTCCATAGTATACTTTGTTCTCAGTGCTGACCAAGTGAGTCCCCACAATGGGTTATGATTGATATTAAATGATTAATTTATTATACCAGATAAGATTATTTCAGCTAGGCATGGTGGCAAGTGCCTGTAATCTCTACTATTTGGGAGACTGAGGCAGAAGAATCACACAAGTTCAAAGCCAGCATGGACAAGTGAGTGAGAACCTGTTTTAAAATCTGAAAAGGAGGTAAATAAAAAAGCTGGAGATGTAGTTCAGTGTTCCCTGGCTTCAGTACCCAACACCATCACCAAAACAACTTACTACAGAAGATATTTAGCATCTTGATAGTTTCCTACATAGGTTTCCAATTAATAATAATAGCCTTTGGGTCACTAATGATACTATAACACAGCATTATAGTATTATGGTTAGTGTTACATAAATATTTATAAAATAGACTCAGCATAAGAACATGATCATATAGTGAGCAGCTGCTGGCCAAGAGCAGGTCCCATCTACCAGTCTGTCATTGTGGAGCCACAGACACCCGTGTAGAGGTTAACTCCAGGATGAGCAACCTGCTGATAAGATCCAGGCTTTTCAAGTACCTCCTGGAACGCACTATGTTGGCAAAGTCTGTACGAGGTTGCAGGACATGATAGACAATCAAGGCGACTCGGTAACTATTTCCTGGCACCTACTGCACACTGAACACCCTGCGAGGCACAGAGAGGCAGACGGCACTTAGACCTAAGTTCACTGAACCTGAAATATGCTGTATTTACTGAAGCCCAAACCTCAGCCATTTTACTCTTCTTTCTTTAGAGACTAATTACAAGTAACCTTAAAATAATAATTAATAAGAACTTTATGAATGCTATAACATTTAATCTTTATAAACATCTCTGTGAAGTGGTATTATTTGCACCCTTATTGGGAAAATGCATGCAGCTGCAACACGGAGATGAGGGAACTGGTGCAAGTGTTGCATCTGGTAACTTGGGGGCCTTGCCCATTGCCAGCAGGCCCCCCACCAACACAGCCTCCAGACTGGGGAATCGGAGAAACACTGACTTGCATCCCACCCTGCATCCAGTCTTATTCCTCTTGATGCTGACTCTGATTTGGGGTCCTTCCTCCAGGTATTTGACTTGGGGACTTCTTCCTCTGGACACTGCTTTTGGTAATGTCTCTTGTTCCTTTGCCAAAAGCCTGAGCCCGCTCTCTCCCTCTCTCTCTCTCTCTCTCTCTCTCTCTCTCTCTCTCTCTCTCTCTCTCTTATTGAGGACAACAGTGCCCTTTTCCAACTCCAAGATTCACTGACAGTAACTGTCTTTGGGCTCTAGTGATGATCCAAATGGGCTGGTTATTTTGAATTCATTCATTCAACAAAAAGTGGGACACTATGTTCCTAATGTAGACATCTTGGAAAATACAGGCATATAGGAACCAAAAACAGCTGGACAACCATAAACAAATACCTTAAATCCACACAAATTTGTTGCAATGTAAATGCAAGACTGTTCTCTTTCCCAATAATATAATTTGCCAAAGGGACACTACTCCCAGAACAATGAAGATGAGAATAGCACTGCAAATAGACAGCATTCTCAAAAATATGATCTGCTTGAGGGGAAATTATAATTGCCACTTTCCATTTTTTCTAACAGTCTTCTTTTCTACACTGTCACCCTTCAGTCTTGTCAACAAGGCCTTTTTGTGTAGGTGTGGGTATGTGTTTATACTGTCTTTTTACATCTAAAGGAAATTATTATATACAATTGTGTTTGTTATACAGAGGAAAGTCAGTTGGCTAGTGATTAAAAGACCCACAATGAGTCATAAATATTAAATTTCTTTAGACGCATTTGGCACTCTGCAATGTTGGTTTCTAGATAGTGTGTACATAGCTCCAGGTCTTATCAGCCTATGAACCACAAGTTAAGAGCACAATACTGGACTGTCCCTCCTGGAACACAACCTATTTCCCAAGGGACAAGTACTCAGACAAGCCCTCTCCCCCTTTACTATGTTTAGCTGTAAGTCCCGAAATGGGGCGGGGAGAGGTCACATGTAATTTTCGCTCCTGCATGTAATTCTGCTATCCTTCTGTTCCACCCCAGCTCTTGCCATCTTTCTGATTTGTTTTCCAGTCACTTGTCTTGGAAAGCTTCCTCAGGCTCTCCTAGGCTGCTGACGAGGAAGCGCTGACCTAACCTTTACTTCCAGTGCCCTTGAAGCGTCTCCTCTCACTGCTGTTGCCAGCTGGAACTCTGTAACTGGCTGGCTGTGAGTCTCTATCACTGAATGCCACCTGCAGTGGTCCTCTGTGCTGCCAAAACTCTGTCAGGCTGTCTGTGTGCTGTCCTTGGGCTCTGCTTCTCACCTCTGCTGCTCACATCTCCAGCTGATGGGGAAAAGTACTTAGTGTCTTGTGTCCCTGTGTTTGCAAAGGAAGAGGGAGTGCTTTTAGTGCAGTGACTCGAGCTGCCGCATGTTGGAGTTCTGTTGTTTCATTTTACATCCTTGTCCTACTTTAGAAACATAGGCAGCTTCAGGTGTTGGATCAACCATGGTTCAAATATAACATCATTCCACACATGGAACCAGTGCTTTCCTCAGCTCACATCCTCCTGCTGTCTGTTACAACCGGAATAGCTGGCTGCCAGGGGTCTTTAGGTTCCTCCGCTGACTTTGTTATTCTGCTTATCCTGGGTCTGCTCTCATTTCCATCCAGCCTGTGATCTGGCAGCTATCTACGCCCCCGACATGTCTGACATACCTACCCAAGTCTGAATTTTAACTGCCAAGAGTGTCCACACATTTTCCCATGCCTCGTGGAGGTGATATAACCATTTAACACTATGTCACTCCCATCTCCCAGCTCTTCACGGAATGAACTGACAATACAAAGGACAAGAAACAGGTCTGACGGCAGAGAGAGTCAGACCGCACATGGAGTGGGGTGGTCGGTGCTGAGAGTTAGGCTGGCTTAAAACCAAACTCAGTGCTCACTCTACCAGGTCAATACAGATACTGAAAGAAAGAGTGGAATGGAAAGTAAAGCAAAAGAGATCAAAAATCGAAGTGAGTCAAAATTGGAGGTAGCCAAGAGAATACAGAGTAAAGCAGGGGTCCCAAACCTGTTCACCTGGTTGGCATGGAGAATCAATCATAAAAAGAAAGAAAAATCTATGAACCACAAGAGCAGCCACAGGATACACAGACATCAGTAACAAGGGAGGGACCTAAAGACCGTGGCAGCCTGCTCGTTCGGAACAAATTGCCTCACCTTGCCTCTTACTCAGTTGCAACTAATCTAAAATGAACCTTGCCTGAGAACCCTAAGAGAGATGAGATCAGAAAATAGCACATCTGCAGACCAGAAAGAATAGGAAAACACCACAGAGCTAGTTAAGAGGCATTTCCTTTAGAAGAACCATGACCTCAAGGGGGATGAATGCCTCTTCGTATGTATTTTACTGAAACCCCATAGCTCATGAGTAGGTTAGGTTCTGGAAGTAATTAAGCTTGAGGACTTCCCAGATTGTTCCTAAGTCTTCTTGTCATTTTTGTAGCTTGTGTCTGAATGTCCACTCAAAGACTCATGTGATCGTGGGGAGCAGGTTTTTTGGAGGCACTTGAATCTAGAGTTTGTGATTGATTCATAGGGTTTAAGGTATAGTTTTAAGGTATGAGTGCTACACCTGTACAAAGGCAGGTAGCCTGCATACAATATAAGGGACAGAAAGAGGTTTTTGAGTTTTGAGGTTGCTCTGTGAAACTCAGGGAGGAGATTCTCAAGTCATGTCCAGTCTAAGAAACTTAACAAAAACTCTACCAAAAGACTTCAAGAGAGACAAGAATGTCCACTATCACCACTCCTATTCAATGTAGTTCTAGAAATCTTAGCCATCACAATTAGAAAAGATAAGGCAATAAAATGAATAGGGATAAGAAAGGAAGAAATTAAATTATCATTATTTATAGATGACATGATTCTATATATAGAAGACCTCAAAACCTCCACCAAAAGACTCTAGATTTAATAACGAAATTCAATTGTATAGCTGGATACAAGGTCAACACTCAAAAATCAGTAGTATTCCTGCACACAAATAAACTCACTGAGATAGAAATTAGGGAAATAACATCTTTCACAATAATATGAAAAAAAATGAAATACTTAGGAATTAATTTAACAGAAGAAGTAAAAAATTTTACATTGAAAACTACAGTACTCTGAAAAAGGAGATTAAAGAGGATATTAGAGGATGGAAAGATACCCCTTGCTCTTGAGTAGGAAGAACCAACATAATAAAAATGGCCATAGCCCAGAAATTGCTACACAAATTTAATATGATTTCAATCAAAATACCAATAGCATACCTCACAGAATTCAAGAAAATAATCCTAAGACTTATTTGGAACCAGAAGAGACCTAGAATAGCAAAACAAATTCTGGGCAACAAATGGAAGGCAGCAGGCATCAAATTCCTAACTTGAAATTATACCACAAACTACTGTGATAAAAATGGAATGGTACTGGCAAAACAAATAAGCAAACAAACAAACAAACACAGATGCAAGGATCAGTGGAACACATTAAAAGATGCAGAAATTCCAAACACTCAGCTATCTTATCTTTGACAAAGGCCCCAAATACCTTCACTGGAAGAAAGATAGCCTCTTTAATAAATGGCACTGGAAAAACTGGCTTTTGACATTCCAAAGCCTAAAACCAGATCCATGTCTCTGACCAGGCACTAAACTAAAATCAAAAGGGATAAGAGATCTAAATATTAAGACAGAAACAATAAATCTGCCAGAAAAGAGAAGAGGTAGAACTCTTGACGTAGATGTAGGCAAAGACCTTATGAACAAAACCCTGATTGCATGGGAAATATAATAAAGAATCAACAAATGGGATCTCATTTACTGAAAAGCTTTACCACAGCAAAAGAAACCATAGAGTGACTAGACAATTCACTGGGTGGGGAAAATTTTTGCCAGTTGTTCCTCAGACAAAGGAATATTATTTAGAATATATAAAGAACTGAAAAAGAATCAGACCTCCAAAATTTAAAGGCCCAATTCAAAAATGGGTATCTAAAATGAAAAGACACTTCTCAGATGAAGAAGTACAAATGGCAAATAAATATATGAAGAGATGTTCAACATCATTGGTCGCTCAAGAGATACAAATTCAAACACTGAGATTCCATCTCAATCCACAAAGAATGACTAGTATCAAAAAATCAACCAATAACAAATGTTGGTGGGGCTGTAGGAAAAAAGGAATCTTTTGCCACTATTAGTGGGAGTCTAGACTGGTGCAACCACTGTGGAAGTCAGTGTGGAGACTCCTCAAAGAGCTAAGATCGGAGACCCCATTTGACTCAGCTATTCCCCTTCTTGGTATCTTCCCAAAAGAATTAAAAGCATCAAACCACAGCAATAAATGCACAACCATATTTATAGCAGCACAGTTTGTAATAGCTAAATCTTGGAAACAGCAAAATACCCATCAACCAACTAATGAAAAAAGATGTGTTTTTTAATAAAACAAAGTACTTCTCAGCCATAAAGAAGGATAAATTTGAAAGCATTCTAGGTAAATGCATACAATTTGAGGTCATACTCTTAAGTAAAATAAATCAGACATACATACGTAAATACCACATTCCTTTTTCTGATGTGAGAAACTGAAAGGGTAAATAAGGACTAAATTGTATAATATTGTGAATTAGGAAGAAAACGTTCAAATGGGAAGAAGAACTAGGGAGGCAGGAGGAAGAAAGAAAGAAAGGAAAAAGGAAAAATGAGAAAAGAAGAAAAAAATAGAAACAAAGCTTCTGTAAATAAGGAGAGGAAGAGGGGTTGAAGGGAGGGAAGCGGAATGAGAAGAGAAGACTAGTCAAGGTATATTAAGTGTACATACAATTCCCTATAATGAATGTGATCATTATGTGTATCTAAACTACACCAATAAATGTAATTAATTTTTAAAAAGTGAACAGGCTTTAACAGTTAACTTGTTTAACTCATTCCTTTGTATATTCCCTGAGGTTTTCAAATTTTCATTCTACTTTCTTCACATAACTTTATACACATTTAATATTGAAGGTCTTTTATTAGTCATTCTGTCAGATAACTGTTAAACATAAATATGTACATAAATCTTTAATCAGTGTAATTTCTCATGAAAAGAAGTCTTAACATGGTCACAACTTCTTCTGTAATGAGTCATCATTAAAATTATTATTTATAAACACTGAATCTAAACTTTTGTCTGTTAGAAATCTTAATAAGTAACTGAAAAATAAGGAATAAACTTTTAGTGAAAATGTTTTCTAATGAGATAAATTTGAGTTCCCCCCCAACTAGTTCATATATCTATTGATGAAATGTCATTGCCAAATAAATGTAGGATTCATTCTATTCTTGCTTTTTGCGTCTGTAAACATAAGCACTAAGAAATTGTGTTCACATAAATTTACATAAAGATAGACATTATGCTTTCTTTTGGTTGTGTAGGGGTTTTGTTGTTGTTGTTGTTGTTTTGGGTTTTTTTTGGTACTGGGGATTGAACTCACAACCTCACACTTGCCAGGCAAGCACTTATGCCACTGAGCTAGATCCCCGGCTATGTTTTCTTTTAAAAAGCAATGTTATGTAACATGTGTTGGCACAGATGGAATCCCAGCGTGCAGGAGGCCGAGCCTGAGGGATCCCCAGGAGTTGGAGGTTAGCCTGGGCTACATCATGAGTTCAAGGCCAACCTGGACTGAACAGAAAGACCCTGTCTCAAAAACACGAACAAACAAAACAGTATTACTTGATCCTTTTGAACTCCTTTCTGGATATGACTAGGTTTCACATTGCTCTATCATCAAAATTTTTGTATTTTTAAACAATAAATCATCTAACAATTTTATTGGGTCCTTCTATGATGCTGTAAAATGTAAAAAATTTAAAAATAAAACATGTGGCCTAGACATCTGAGCCCTTCACTTTCCATACAATCTGTATTTCAAGAAAAATATCCTTATGCAGCTAAGAAAATTTTTTTTCTTTAGTTTATTTTTTGAGACAGGGTCTCTCTATGTAGTTCAGACTGACCTTGAACTCACTTGGTAGCCCATTCTGGCCTCTAACTCATTGCCATTCTCCTACCTCCACCTCTCAAGTGCTAGCATTGCAGGTGTATACCACCATGGCGGGTGAGAAAATTATTACTAATTATATTCATTGCTCTTCAATTTAAAGGCATTCACTTCAGAAGGAATTTAGAAAAATTAAATTATTGTTAAATTTAGTATATTCCTACAATTGCAATACTTTTCATAAAATAATTTTATTTAATTGCAGCTTTAAATACAGAAATCCTGGAGCTATGGGTTTAGCTTATTTAGATTATGGGAATTCTCTGACATTTCAATTAGTTAGGAAGGTCAGCTTTCATTTCCCATTAGCCATAGAAGGTCTATTCTCTGTCAGAAAAAGTTTGATTCTATTTTCTATTTGCAATAAACATGTTATGTACATTAGAGGATATGTTGTTTCACAAGACAAAAAAAAGCACATCTTGTATTGACTAAAATTATTCAGGATTAAATTAGTATAGGCCTAATGAATTTATACTTAGTATATGATAAGTTTATATAGCAATAAATCAATATCCTATCACTTACTTTCTACCTATCGACAGTATGACATAGTATTAAAGTTGTGGAGGCCCAGCGTACACCACATTCCCTGGTGGAACAGGTCCAGCAAAAGGCCGGATGTTGTTTCCTGAAAGGCCCCACAGAACCAGCAGTTGGTGGGTGAGGTGAAGGGTTCAGGGCAAACCCCAGCAGCAAAACTGTCCCAGGTCGCTTCACTGCCAAAGTCCCGGGGAGGAGGGATGGGAAGAGCCATCTGGTCACGGAGGACTGCCAGCAGCTTGGAAGCAGACTAAGGGGAATTCTGTTGAGGTAGGAGCTGGGACCACCCAGACTCCACTCTGGTGGCTGCCTTGGCCCAACAGTGCAAGCAGCCTTGGCCCAAGGCAGGACAAGGGCACTCCCCCACCCTGTGAGCAGTGGGTAAAAGGAGCTAGTGGTGTGAAACAGAGGAAGCTGTGCAAGACCCAAAAGGAACCAGCTGCACACGGGTTTGGTTGCAACCCTGGACTTTCCCTACCTGTGGGCATCATAGCAAATGGGAGAGCACCCTGGAGACAAACACAGGAGAGAAAAATGGACATCCAGAATGTTATCAGCTGAAGGCCAGTGCCAGACCCACATCCAGAGGCCCAAATCAGTCCAATAACCAGCACAAATTCTACTGCAAACTTGGTAGGCTTACACAGCATATTTTGGGGTTCCAACTCGAACACTACCACAGAACTGTGAAGAATTTTACTATTTTTCTTTTTCTTAGTTTATTTGAGCAGTTTTACTTTTTCAATCTGGTTGGGGTATTTTGTTTTGTTTTGGTTTAGGGGTTTTTTTGTTTTGATTTTTTTAACTATTTAGATTTCTTACCTTGATTTTTTTTTATTTTATTCATCTTCTTTCTCTCTTCTCTCAACTATCTCTATTGGTTTTATGAAACTCTCAGGAGTGAACATAGTCTCTTCTCTTGATGGTTCACTTCAATATTCTTTTGCTTTCTTTTTCATTCTTTCTCTCCTGTACTCCCCTCCAGTTTCCCAAAACTTGGGTGATCATCCTTTGACTTACAGCCTTGCTTCTACTATATTTCTCCTCATATATCTATTTGGTCCCCTATCACTCTTAAATACTCCCCAGTCAGGCTAAAATTAGTCTAGCAATGGGAAACTCATTGCAGACAAGTTCATGGTCTCTGTTGCACTTTGTTATAAAACTGTAGAACCTGTTCCTACAGTTTAAGGTATCAAATTAATAGTTACCACAGTTTGTCAGTTGCTAACTGTGCTTGATGCTGTTATTCTTGCTAACGGTACTACTCTACCTGGAATGTCATACATGTTATAATCAGCTTTTCTCCCTTGCAGGACAACATTGTGATTGTCTGGGGTAATAACCATCACCATAATCCATTACCAAAGGATGGAGCACAAAGCCATATAGATAACAACTTCACATCCTTAATAAATTAGGAAGTCAGGATCTTGGGATAGATACAAAGACCAAGAACCACTTAGATCTAGAAGATATCTCTGAATAAAAGACATTTCTTAGAGAAGGCTCCATATTATCTAACAAAACATATTTATTAGCACCAACACAGAAAACAAAACAAAATAGAAAATAGAAAATGATGAGGCACAGGAAACTGTAAGCCCAGACCCCAAGTCCTCTCAGGACAACTCCAGAGCATAACAAGATAAAAGGAATTGGAAGTCACACACCACCAGAAATTTCTGAAACGATAACAGCAGAAGTGGAAAGAAATGAAGGTGACTATAGAGAAAATAATCTCTCAGGTAAGAAAAGAAATGACACTCAAAATGAAAGACATGCCCAATGAACCTAGAAGAGACTCAAAAAAAGAAATGAAGATGAGATTGAGAAAATTATAGAAACCATGAATGACCAACATAGGAAAGAAATGGAATCCATGCAACACATTTGAATAGATATCCAGGAGATTAAAAAGTCCATTGAAAGTATACGCAACAGATCGAATGAAGGCAAAGATAGAATTACAAATCTAGAGGACAGAATTGCAGTTAGAGATCACAAAAAGAAAGACATCTTAAAAATAGCAAGGGAACATGAAAAAATCAATCTAAATGCTGCAAGACGAAGCAAAGAACAACAACACAAGACTAACTGGAATCAATGAGAAAGCTGGAGACTGCACAAATGCCATAAAAACCTCTCCACTGAAGTAGTGGCAGAAAATTTCCCAAATGTGGATAAAGAATTTAATACACAAATAAGTGAAGCATATAGAACTCCAAACAGCCATGAGCAAAATAAATCTACACCAAGACATATAATAATCGAGATTCAGAAATTAAGCACAAGAACAGCATATTACAGTTGTTAGAAAAAAGAAACAAGAAAAGAAAACCCATCAGAATCACAGTAGACTTCCCAACACAAATCCTCAAGTCAAGGAGACCTTGGAGTAAAGTATTCAAAGCCATAAAAGAAAACAACTCCCAACCCAGGTTGATGTACTCTGCAAAACTATTTTTCAAAATCAGTGGAGAAATAAGACACTTGCATGACAAAGAACAACTGAAGAAACTGATGACCACCAAACCAGCTTTCCAAAAGACTCTGAAGTGTATTTTAGAAAGAGATAAGGAAGACCACAATTCCAAGAACAGCAATCAATAGAAGGAACTCACTACCCAAGACAAGCAGTTCTACAGAAGAGAAAGACAGGATACCAACAACAGGAAAAACAATATAAGGATAAATCAATATATATCAATTATAACCATCAATATAAATTGTCTCAATTCACCAATCAGAGAAACAGACTGACAGAATGGATTCAACAATATGCTGCATACAAGAAACATATTTAACTCAAAAATAAATTCATAGAGTGAAAGTCAAAGGATGGAAAACAATACCCCAAGTGACAGGAACCCAGGAAGTAACAGGAGTATCTACTCTATTTGCAGACAATGTGTACTTCAAACCAAGACTGAGAAGAGACAAAGAATGTCACCATATATTTGTTAATGGAAAACTCCAAGAAGAAGAGAGAGCTATCTTAAATACATATGCACTGAATACCAGTGTATACAACTACATTAAACAAATATCAAGAGACATAAAAAAACATACAAGCACTAACACAGTTGTAATAGGGAACCTTAATACCCCACTGTCACAAATATACAGATCAATTACACAAAAATATCAACAAAGAAATATCAGAATTAAACCAAACCTGTGAACAAATGGATTTAGTAGATGTCTAAAGATTGTTTCACCTCACAACACCAGAATACACATTCTTCTCAGCTTCATGTGAGATGTTCCCCAAAATAGACCATATACTAGTCCATAGAACATGCTTAAGAAAATGCAAAGGAATTGAAATTATCCCATGCTTAGTAACTGATGATAGTGCAATGAAGTTGGAGATTAGTAGCAAAAGAAACCTCAAAAACTACATAAAAACCTGGAAATTAGGTCACACCCTCTTGAATAACCAATGGGTCACAGATGAAATTAAAGAAGAAATTAAACAGTAGCTACAATTAAGCAATAATGCTGATACAACATATCAGAGCAAATGGAACACAATGAGAGTAGTTCTAAAAGGGAAATTTATACTGGTGAATTCTTCCATCAGAAAAACAGAACTAACTCAAATAAATAACCTAATGTTGAACCTCAAATTTCTACAAAAAGAAGAACAAATCAAACCCAAAGTTTTATAAGGGAGGAAATTATAAAGATAAAAGCAGAAATTAATGCAATTGAGACTAAGAAAACAACACAAAAAAATTAATGAATCAAAAAGTAGGTTCTTTGAAAGATTAAATATAATTAATAAACCCTTAGCCAAACTTATCAAGAAGAGGAAAGACTTAAATTCATGAAAGTAGAAATAAAAAAGGTAAAATTGTGCTATTTATAAAGGATGAAATATGCTTAAGAGGTACAGAATGCAGTAAATATATTTTGATGCTTGACTTTTAGGAGGAATTAAATAAGAATTGAAATTTTTAAAATCAGAAACAAATCCATTTATCCTTTATACATTATCATCAGACCTTACTGATGTAGTTATGAAAGGCCATATACGGCTAAAAGTCAATCAGATAATTGCCTAGATGACCTCTTTTTTGTTGTGAATATGAAATTGAAATAATAAATATTTTATGAGATAAAATATGGATTAACAATGTTTGAAATAAACATTTCAAAACATATTTTGGCAAAATAGCTAATACAAGTAAATACATCCAAAATCTCAAAGACACTACATAAAATTTTGTCTGTAAGTTTTACCCACTCTATCTTGAAAATTTTGGTAGCACTGGGAAATATTCCAGTTATGTTTTTAAAAAAATCAATAACAGTAATCTATACTACTTTCAGCATTGGAAGGTGCTTTTTGTTCTCAGTTAATTATATGTCAAAAGAATAATTATGGAAAATAACTGAAATGAACTTGTATTTTGATATTTTAAAATTTCTTTTGGCATTCAATACTTCTTTTAAAATATTTGACGCTTTTTACCACTTTGCTTTGCTCTTATGGGACCTTCCCTCAGAGCTGTGTATTCTTTATAGTTGTAAGATTGAAGAAATTGATCACTACTACTACTTCTCTAGTCTGTCATCTGTCTGAATCCTGAATATAACAAGAACAAAACTAATAATTGTCCAATAACAAGCTTCGCTTTTAACAGCTTTGTGTTTAAGACAGGGACTCTTATGCAGCATGGGACTTCGATTGCATTTAACTGTGCCTCCGTCTTTATTTGGCATTTTCAAGTTTATATACTCCAGGAAAAATTCTTGGGAAAGCAAGAAGAAATTCTTCAAATGCAAGGAGAGTTGCTATGAACTTCAACTCCACATCAGCTACTTGGTTTTAGGAACGAATGTATACCGAAGTTGAAGACGTAAAATTGAATATCTAACCCCGCACCTGCACAATCTTTTATAAATTACTGTGTGGCCCAATTTGAAAACCACTGGCCTAGTGTAATTTACACTTCAGCTACAGATCTTCCGTGTAGGTTTTGCTTTTTTATATGGAATGTCATATACATGGATCCTCCTCACTTATTAAGTGTCCCAAGTTTTCTTCGAGGAAAGCTCTATTCTGGAGAATCTCTCAAATTGACCCCAGAAATAACCGTGGATAGTTACAGTTTCAGATTTTGCCTAATCTTTGTTTTCTAAGAGTTGCTCCAGTCCTCTGTGCTGTGATACAGTAAATACTTCGCAACTCCTTTGATTATAGTCACTTTCTATTTTGGATGTGAGCTGAAAAACTGCCCATTGTGAAGAACCAAGACACTTCCTGTGAAACACAATTAGCGACCCCTTCAGGGGATCTCTGCCACATCTTAACCACATCCATGCTCACTAGTCTATGGTTTCATTTGCACCCTCAGAAAATATTGTTTTCAAAATGTTAGTATAAGTAATTTTAACGATTATGTAACATTATCATAGTAGTCAACCAATCCATAGGCATATGAAATATTCATTTTTAAAATATTATTTTAAAAAAGAATGTTTAATATTATTTCCATTTAATCATTCAGCACATAGTTACTGAATGCCTGTGTGCCAGGTTCTCATGGCAAGTGACATGGATACAAAGATGAAAACCATGGGATTGTGAACAACAGGCTTATAGATGGGGTAAATGAGTGGTGGCCAGGGCACAGCACTGGAGGAGGCTGGGGAGGGCCATTATTATGAAGGATGGCATGAGGGAGATTCTCTGTTACAACAAGACAATTCTGGATCCACGGGTGGTCATAAAGCAGAAGTTGGCAGACCTTCTTCTATAAAAGGGCAGACAGTAAAGATCTGCAGAGAGTTATTCTTGAAGAAACCATTCCTATTAGCAAAAGAGGTTTTTCTTGTAGTTGGCTTTCTCTGAAAAACGTGATGGACTTTCACAACCAAATCAGACTCTCTGCTTTCTAGGATGAAGCTGTAGGCACTGGTAACAGAGTAAATGATGGTAAAAACCTGTGGGGTATGTGGAGGAATAAGATATATTAGTCATTTATCCTCACTGGGAAAAAAGTACCTGACATCCGTGACTAAAAGGAGGAAAAGTTTATTTTGGCTCACAGTTTTGGTAGACTCAGTCCATGGTCAGCTGGCTCCAAGACAGAAATGGCTTGGTGGAAAGGTCTGGCAAGGAAAGCTGTTTATTGCATGGTAGCCGGGAATCAAAGGAGAAACTGGAGGCCAGAATACACCCTTCCAATCACGGCCTTAGTGACCCATCTCTGACCTAGCCCTACCTCCCAACAGCACATTCAGCCAGGAGCTCATCCATGGATTAGCCTACTGATGAATTTAGCACTCACATAATCCAATCATCTTCCAAAATCTCCACTTCTGAATACATGAGACATTTGGAGGATAGTTTAGATCTAACCCATAACAGAGGGAAAAGAAGAAAGCCAAAGAGGTTTAACTCCTTGATGTTAGACTGACATGATTGGGAAAGTAACTGACATAATTGGGAAAGTAACAGTGAACTGTATGTGCCCCTGTGGGCTCACTGTTTGCTTTTGTAAGTAAAGCTTTATTGAGATAGAGCCATTCATGTATGCATTATCATTTATGCTGCATTAGCACCGCCATACCAGAGTTAAGTAGATGTAACTGAGATGACATGGTTCACAAAGTTTGAAATATTTACTCTCTGGCCCTTTCTGAAAAAAATTCTTGACTCTTCTACATCCCTAAGCCCCGTCAGTGCAGGTAGCCAAGAAACAAACCTATGTAGAATTTGACATTTTATAACACTCCACAAATATTATCTTGTCCCTCACACATTTGAGGAAGAATGACAAATTTATCTTTCAATAATTTTCAAATATGAAAACTGAATTTCAGAAAAGTGTTTTGCTTAAGGCTATACAAGTACAAGATACATTCTGACTTCCTGTCAATTAATTTTCTTCCATTTTTGTGTTTCTTTATATAGTATAATATTAAATTTCAGACAGCCTGTTTAAGTTATGAAAAATTCTAAATGATTGACATGTACAAACTTGACTGCATAAATTTCTAAAATTTACAGCTGACCGATCTTAAAAGTCTGCTGAGAGTGGCCTGGTGCCATCGTTTCTCACCAATTCACACAGAAAACCCTCTGTACTTGGACAATTCAGACTAAATGTCATTATGTCACAAAAATCTTCCCAAAGTTGCTGACTTGGTCATGTTCTTTTTATATGCTCTATTTTTCCTTCAAAGTACTTGTGGGGGATTTTTTTATATTTTTAATGTGTATATGCATAATTTTTGTTGTTTGATATCTGTCAGTACTTACTAGGCTATAAACATTTCCCAGAAGCAGGTCTGTTTTGCTAAATCCAATGTGAGCATAAGGCCGCGTGTCTAGATGTTTCTTGTATGAATAGAAGAATGGCTTGGCCTCATCTCTAGAGTAGATGTCAGTCAGAATTCATGGCTAAACCTTGGTGTTAGGTTCACTAACTTGAGAAAGCTTGGCAAATTTCATGACCTTTCTCTGCTTTCATTTTCTTATTTATAAAGTGGAAGTAATAATAGTATTGACTCTCATAAATTAGAAATAAATGAGCTATTATATGCAAATACCTTAAAGCATACATGGCAAATAGTAACTAATCTTTGAAATCAGAACAATAATAATATTTAAACACTACACAGTATCTTTTATGATTTTTTTTGGTACCAGGAATTGAACTCTTTTATGATTCTTGCTCTATAAATCAACCAGTCACAATTTGACAAAAGCAGCAGATCTGAGTTATGGAATATGGACACTAATGCAGATAGCTCTTCACATACAATGATTTGACTTACAATTTGTTTTAATTTTACAATGACGTGAAAATACATTCAGTAGAAATCATGTTTCTAATTTTGAATTTTAGCCTCCTCCTGGAATAATGACAATGTGGTATGATACTTACACTATGGTGGGCAGTGGCAGCAACCTGCAGCATCAGTCAACTGTGCCATACAAGGGTTGAGAAATGGTCCTCTATGGTGTGCAGTGCTGCTAAGCTACGGTGTTCCACAGGATAGGTGCATTAGATGCATTTTCAACTTTGGTATTTTCAATTACCTATGTATTTATCAGGATGTAAACTAAGGAACATTTGTATAAAAATTATATAATTACTGGAAGAAGTAGCAAAGTGATGATCTGAAAGAAGAAGATGGAACATGCAAGAAGTCACTAGGTTAATCTGAGAGCCCCAGGTCATCTAACTGCCCAAAGAAACATCACAAAGGAGATCTGGTGGAAAAGCCTATGTCAAAAATGTGGACCAGTGTTCTAGCACCTGGTGGTGAGCCAGACACCCCTACTGGTCAGCAGTCAAGAAGAAAGGCTGGATGCAAAGTAGAGAAGAAAGAGAATTTATCATGACCAAATGTGTCTCCAAATCTACCTACCACCTCAGAAGACAATGGCTGCTGCTTAATTTCCACCACCCAAATCTCAGAAAGGAACCCATTTGTCTATTTAATTCAGAACCACACTGTGGAAAGGATTTAGGAAAAACATGTCCATACTAAACAAGTTGATAATTAATGTATGGTATGGTATGTGGGATTATTTCAGTTTTACAACCTCTCTCTTACAATGGTCTCCAGCAGTGCAACGCAAGTAGGACAGAAGAACATGATGTGAGAGGTTCCTGCTAGCCATGCTTCACAAGAACTTCCAGGTCTAGTTAAATTTCTGCAAAGTTCGCATGATTTTGGTGCTTTTCAGCACAGTTGTTTCATACTGAATATTCTGACATTGAAAATTTCATGCCCTTATTTACATGTACTGTGCTGAAACACGTCTGAGACCTGCTGTTTGAATTTTTTAAAATTTCCCCTCATAATTTCAACATATTATACAGTAGCAATTATGGCTCTGTCTTTTCCAGCAGATGTCATTTCATATCTTGATTCTGATATGCAAACATTAGCTAGACCTCTTATATTTGTTTTATATGCAAAGTAATATACATGTTATTGAGGGTTCAGGTGAGATGAACTGAATGGGCTTGATCACTACAGAATTTCTCAAACTGGAAACATTCCATGGAATATTAATCCACAATATGCTCAGATAAATGCTTTATACTGTACTATTTTCTTTGTATCTCACTAAACAACTTTGGAAGTCATTGGGCTCAGCAAAATACAGTTTTGCTGTTGAATATTCCAGAGACTCTATTTTGTGAATATGTATGCCATAAAGTTCCTTATCAACCCATTTTCTCTTGTTCTAGGGGCACCCAATCAAGGGTATAGTGATCCCGACATGTCCAGTAACAGTTATGCACAGTACTGAAACTTTTCTCATTCACCTTCACCAAACCTCCTCCAAAGAACACTTATTTTTCAGTTCACCATTCAGAGGGGCTTGTTGAGGTCCCATGTATCGCATGTTGATTAACTTCTATAGTTCTAAATTTCAGGAAAAGGGTGTGGGAACTGGGTGGCTAGTGCTTGTCCTCCTCCCAGCAGAGCCTTGAACTTTTTATGTAGATTGGGCCATCTCTTCTTAGTTCCAGTTTCATATCCCAAGGACCTAAGAGAGCGCAGCATTGTTCAAGTGAAAATAAATTCTAAGAGATTAGGATATAGCTTAGTAGGCGAGCACTTGCCTAGCATGCACAAGACCCTGGACTTGATCCTCAGCACTGCAGAAATGTTCTTAATGTTGTCTTTGTGAAATTAAATGGTGACATAAAAGGCTCTATTCTGAGAAAAGGCAGCTCCGGTGGCCTGCAATCTCCAACCTTAGAAAAAGGAGAGGACAGGATTCTCAGCCTCTCCTTAAGTCCTATTTAATCTTTGCTCTGACAGGGACCCAGTTATTTACCTACTAGAAATTCAAGAAGCCTTAAATAATCTATATAAATTGCTGAGCATAGGTAGTAGAATGGAATACATACTCCATAATGGGGAGTTGTTTTCATGACTTATTATTTTAATCTCCTTAATTGCCTTAATGGCCATAAGAACAGGGAACAAGTCATATGTTTGTATCCGCCTAACAATTAGCACAGTGTCTGACTCATACTTGGTTTAATAAATATTTATTGAAGAAATGAAGTTTCTCCTTTCGTATTTTCCTGTTTCCTATGCCCTGTGTTTCTTGGATCACTTTGACTAAAATAAGAATTGCCCTTTGAAATAAATGTTTACTATCCTCAATCAAAATAATTCTGAAAACCAAGCCCAACATATACTGAGCAAGGAGAGTTTGGAATCTCCTTAATTATGTCTAGTATTTTAGGAGACCGATTTCAAGCCTGCATCAGACAGTTGGTCACAGAGTATGTCATCTCCTTAGCGGGAGGTGGTGCACACCTGCAGTCCCAGGTGCGGGAGACTGAATGCCAGCTCAGGCTCAGCCAGGGCAACTTAGTGATTTGGTGAGACTCTGCTTCAAAATAAAAACTAAAAAGGGGCTAAATATGTAGCTTGGTTTGAAGACCTTGGATTCAATCCCCAGCATGCCCCACCACACACACACAAACACGCACAAAAAGAAATCCTTGAACTTAATGTCTTGATATTACAACTAATTGTATAAATTTTAGATTCCATTTCGGCCTCCTTCAAGTGGAACTGGTGCTACTCTAGGCTTCTTCTGCTCACTTCTGAGTGATTTTAGCAAAGAGGGATTATCCAGAATGTTACTTGACAGTGGGGAGCACCACAATCCAGGCTCAAAGCTGACAGCTTGTTTACTGCACTTTGACTTCAATCTCATTCAGAAAGGGTAGGATTACACTGGCAGTGAGACATTCAAGCCTTCAGAAACCAGAAGAAAATCTTGGTTCTCTGATAGACGTGAAGGGTAGGAAACTTTTCCTTTAACTCTCACAACCAGAGATACTCAACGGACAATTTTACAATGATAGCCATTTTCTGTTCATCTGTGCTGCCCAACGTGGTAGGCACTACCCACGTGTGACTACTTAGTATTCGAATATGACTGTCGCATCGAGGGAACTGAACTTTATCTTGGTTACTTTTCTCTCATTGCTGAGGCAAAATACACAACACCCAAAGTTAAAGAGGGAATAGTTTATTTAGCTTGCAATTTGTAGAGGCTTCAGTCTGTAATCAGCAAGATCCAAGGCAGGGTGGCATGGCACAGGGGCACCACCTCAAGGCAGCAAAAGCATCAAGAGCAAAAAAATGAAGAAACATACCTCTTTTCCTCCATTACACTGTATGCAGGCTGCCCCCATACAGGGAAGGTGTAGCACTCACACCTTCTCCTTGCCCACACCCTTGCACAGACTCAGGATGTTTACAAAGTGAGGACCCTGGTCGCCTGCTGAGTCATGTACTTAAACTTTTAAACATCTCAAATTGACACAATGAACAAAATCCCAGAGTGGTAAGGGCATGTCCTCTACACCCTAGGATGTAGAACTGCTGAGCTACTTAGTTAAGCTTCTAGACTTCTCAGTTGACATAATCTATCAACAATTACAAAGTTCTTATTTAGTACTAATGAGCTTTAATGTAAATATAAATAGCCACATGAGGCTGATGGCTATCATTTGGACTATACAACCCTGAACCATGGAACAGTCTTTGAAGAAAAATTAACAAATATGGCTTATTGTTTCTCTGCAAGGACCCCAATTTCTTAATTAGAAAAAAGAAAATAATGAAGGTAATCTTTAGTATAAGATTTTTCTGAAAGTTGAATGAGATAGCAAATGGGAGTATACACAGTGATAGGAAAAATAATCAAAATTATTTACCAGTGCAATAAATGATATATTTTATACTCATGTATAAAAATGTATACCTATACCCAGGTGTATATGCATATTATATTCTCCCATACGTAGAAAGGGGGCAAAAATGATTGTCATTCTACAAGTTTGTCTTTCCTAAAATGTCTTGTTTTCTACCAGCTTCCTTGAATTAAGTCAGGCAAGACAAGATGCATAAGGGAAGTTCCTAAAATGTGTCTCTCAGTTGGATGATGGGAAGGGACCAAGCTCTTTACTTAGAAGTTCATTGAAAACAGAATGAGAGTAAAAACAAAAATACAATAAGAAATTGTTCTATCATCAGATATGGTGTTTGGTTGAAAATTTCTGAGAAATAAAAAGTAACATTTTAGAAAATACATACAACAATATTAGATGAAAAAGCTGTTATGTACTGAATTTTTGCCTCCTCCAAATCCATTTATCCATTTATTGATGTTCTAACCCACTCTATGACAACGTTTGGTTATGGGGCCTCCAGGAGTTAACTAAGATTAGATGAAGTCATGAAGATGAGGCTTGCACAGAGGATTAATGTTCTTAAGAGAAAAGACATACCATCTCTCTCGTGCGTGTGCTTTCTCTCTCGCTCTCTTGCTCTTGCTTTCTCTCTCTCTTCATCCATGCCTCCTTCTCTCTCCACTATCTCTTCCTCTCCTACTCCTCCCCTCTTCTTCTCTGTCTCCTTCTGTTGATGCACACACAAAACATGTTATGTGAGCACAAAGTTCAAGATGGTGGCCACCTACAAACTACAAAGAGATTACTTAAAAAAAAAATTAGCCACAACCTTGCTTTCAAATTTTCTCACCTCCAGAGCTATGACCAATTTGATTTTTGTTGGGCGCACCGTGCAGTCTGTGGTATTTTGTTATACCAGATAGCACTGACCAATATACCTTCATATTCCTAATCCTCCATTTCTCTTATTTCTAAGAATTGGTGACTATCACCAGTAAATCCTTCTGCACTTTGTCAGAAATAGCTTCTACACAAAGATTATCAACCAAAGGGGTTTCAACACTATTCAACAAAATGGTATAATAGGACCCTAAGGACAATTATCACCTTTTCTCCTAAATTCAAACTATTATATAAATGGCAAAGCCTATGTCTTAGATACTTTCTCATCTCTGGGACAAAATATTCAAAACCCACAGCTTAAAGAAGGAGTGTTTTGTTGTTGTAGTTGTTGTTGTTATTGTTGTCACAGTTTTTAAAATATTCAGTCCATAGCTGGCTGGCTCTAGGGCAGGAAGGGCATGGTGGCAGGGGCTGGTAAGGAAAACTGCTTATGTCACAGCAGCCAGGAAGCAGGAGCTCTCAGGATCTGAGGAGGAAGTGCACCCTTCTGGGCTACATCCCCAGAGAGCTACCTCTTCCAGCCAGGCCCCGTGTCCTAACAGCACATTCAGCTATGGGCTCCTCCAGGGATATTAACTCCTCTCACTGCAAGCCCCACATTTGGGAGACATTCCAGATCCTTAAAAATAATATGGCAGCCTACTGCTCCTGCTGTAACAAATTATCACAAATTTATAGTCTAAAACAACACAAATTTGTTCTCTTACAGGTCAGGGGTCTGAACTTAGCTTTATAGGGTTAAAATCATGGTTGGCCTTTTTTGGAGATTCCAGAGAAAACCCTATTCCTTGATCTTTCTCTCTCTTGGAAGTTGCCAGCATGCCTTAGCTTTGTATATCAGTCCTGGGGTTGCTACATATCTAACTCACCCAGGATTATCTCCCCATGGAAACATCCTTCACTTAAACACAACTACAAAGTCTCTTATGCCATAAACGATAAAGCTCACAGAGTCTAAGGATTAGGACCTAGATATTTCTGAGGGTCATCTATATAGTCTGCCACAAATAGAACCGCAAAATGTCACCTAATGTTGCAGTTTTGATAAAAAAAAAAAATGTCCCCCAAAGCACCATGCATTCAGAGGTGAGGCTTTGGGGAGGTGATGAATTACTGGGTTTACTGTTGACTTGCTATGAGGAAGCGGGGTCTGATGGGAAGAGGCCGGCCACTGGGGGCACGGCCCGGGAGGGCTTAGCTCCCTCCGCAGTGCCTCTCTTCACTCTCACTCTGCTTCCCAGATGCCGTGCCATGAGCAGTTCTCCCCTGCAATGGCCCATACCGTGTCTCCCTGCCTTGGACTCAGCCAACTATGGACTGAAATCTCTATGAACTGTGAGCCAGAATAAACTTTCCCTCCTTTAAGTTATGGATGTGAATATTGTGTCCCAGTAGCAAGAAAATGATAGACACCTGTATTATTACTGTTATGAACTACTGCTAACTTTCCGTATGTTGTTACAACTATTGATCTATTTCTCTATGCTATTGAAAAGATGATAAGTTGACAAAATTTAGAACTATTGGCATGAACAGTTTTCAGAGAAATGACATTTTTTTCCAGAAGTAATTTAATTTCCCTCGTACTATAGGGTTTAATTTTTCAACAACAGGGTAAGGTGGAAAAAACTGTCTTTCTCTCTCTTATGAAATGCATCCAGTCATCCTCATTGTGGGTGAAATGATTTTCTGTTGATAAAAAGATACAGAGTACTTCAATAAATCAGATAGTTTTGCAAGTCAAAAAATATCATGCAATTTGAGAGGTTTCAGATATTGGTATAAGGAAAAAAAACAAGGCAAATGTGAACAAGGAGTAGAAAAGAAGATTAAGAAATATGTATATAGGTTTGAGCATAGTAGGTGAGCAATAAAAATTTGTTTCATACAAAACTGTGAGGAGGGCTGGGGGTTTAGCTTAGTGGCACAAGTGCCTGCCTGGCAAGTGTGAAGTCATGATTCCTGGTATCAAAAATAAAAATAAAAAAATAAAACCGGGAGGAGGTAATTTCAAAGTATTATAATGAGTCTGACCTCATTTTATAAATGAAGAAACTACAATCCCAGGTCTGGGGTATTCAGGAAGCTGAGGGAGGAGGATTACTTAGGGCCAGGAGTTTGTGACCAGCCTGGTTAACATTAGCAAGATCCCAAGGAAAAGAAAGAAAGCAAAAGAGGGGATAGGAGGGGGACTGAAAGGGAGGAGAGGGAAGGAAGAAGGTAAGGAGGGAGAGCAGGAAGGAGAGAGAAAAGAAATGAGGAGAGAGAGAGAGAATGACAAAAGGTAGCAGATTGTTCTGCTGTTTAGATGGGAGATTTGGCCTGCACACCCCTTCTTGCATTGCCTTGAGTGCATGCTCCCATATGCCCACAGCAGCTGCTGTGCTGGTCTCCTTCTGGGGGATCTCGAGTCCTGGCATAAGAAGTGGGCAGGCAGCTGTCCTACCATGGGGAGAGGAGGGAAGGACAGGCTCACCAAGTCTTTGCACCCAACCAAACAGGGTCACAAATGTCACCTTTCCCAAGATAAGAACAGAGAAGGCTTTGGGCAGAATGTACCCCAGTCACCTAGAGAGCTGGCAGTAGCACCAGGAGCAGAGCTGCAGGCTGCTTGGCCAACTGGTGACTTGGAGTGTGTATCGTTTCTCAAGCCACATGGAGTGCTAATGAATGAAGATCTCCAAAAACAATCCCAGAAGTTGTGGGCCATCCTACATCTGACATTAAAGTTATGGCTTAACATTTAAAAAGTAATGAGAGTCTTCTAATCTAAAGATAATGATGGAACCTGTAATACTTATATCATATATATATATATATATATATATATATATATATATATAGGTTTAGTATTCTTTATCTGAAATACTTCAGAAAAGATATGCTTTTGGATTTCATATTTTTGAATTAGAAAAATTCCATCTGTATGTATTATATTTTAATAGTTTTCTTGAGTCAGTGCAGTGTGCCTCAAGGAAAGAGACACAAAAATGAAGCTATTTGATGGTCATCCAGCAATAGCCCCACTGTGTCTCTTTCTTTTCGATGGTGTGAACAACCTTGAGGTTTGTCAAAACTACCATGTGCCATGGAAGATCACAGTTATAATCATTGGCCCATAACAGATTTGGGGAAACAATACTATTTACAACATGAACAGAAAAAAATCATCAAGAGAAACACATCAAGCTGTTACCATGATTGACCACTAAGCAAAGAAATGGGAGGGACAAGGGCTAGAGCCCACATGTTGGTTTTCTTCTTCACGTTCTTTGAATTACATTTTCTCAGTGAGTATGGTCCTAGGTCACTTGCATAGATTTCTTCAGGATGTAAATTTCCTCCCTAGAAGAACCTTCTGCAGTGTGTAGTCAGTGGAGGAGTCATGCACAAAACTGGTCCATGAGTACCCCAAGACAGACAGTCAGGGCTGAACCTACAGAACACATAAAACAGGCTCCATGGCTGGGCATGGTGGCACAGACCTGTAATCCCAGCACTCCAGAGGCTGAGACAGGAGGATCACTATAAGTGTGAAGCCAACCTAGGGAATGTAGTGAGACTCTGTCTCAAAACAAAAACAAAAAGAAAAACAAAAACAGAAAAGAAAAGAAAAAGAAAACAAAAAAACCCAGATTCCATGTGTCTTGTTTACTTTTCTTTCCTTGCTGAGATAAAATATCCAATGCCCAGAATTAAGGAAAGAAAGGTTTATTTAGCAGACATTTATGAAGGTTTCAGTCTGTAATTAGCTGGCTCCAAGGCAGAGGAGCATGGCATAGTGGCAGCAGTTCATGGCGGCAGAAGACAGCAAAAGTAACAAGAGCAAAAATAGAGTGGAGAGTGTTATGGATTAAAAACTGGTGGTCAACTTAGCATCATGCTGATGTAATTCAGCTGGTGTTGAGTATACAAGGCTCACCTGAAGAAAATTACCAGCATAAATAGAGACATGGAGAAGAAGAATGAGGCATTGTGGGTTCTTTTGAGAGTTGCTGTTTCGAGCCGATGGTTCTCCTGGAGGTGCTTGTCATGCTGGCTTCCTCAATATGAATTCGGCCATTATCATCAGAGGAACTTGAGACCTCATCAGTGAGAGTGGCTGTGGTTCACTTTGAGGGAGTTCTGCTCCTCACATTGTGCATCGCTTCCTGGCTCCAGAGGGGAGGCTCTGTGCTAGAGAAGCTCGTCACGCTGGGCTTCCTGACCTGTGCTCCACTGTTCTCATCGCCGGAGGAGCGCAGGACCTCATTGCTGCTGAGGATGGCTGTGGTGCTCTTCAGGGCAGCCCCGCTCCTTATTTTGAGCGTGACTTCTCAGCTCCCATGTAGAACCCTCAACCCACTGCACAGCTACTTCACCCTGCTGGCCTAGATTTTCTAGTTCCACCGCTGACTTTTGGCCTTCCTGGCACAGAACTGTAAAATAGACGGGTGAGTGGGCTCTTAGATTTCCAGTTGGATTTGTGGGAGGCATTGTCACGTGTTTTGGTTCTTTAGCTGGACTCATGCAGAACATCGCTGTGGGATCCAGGCCATTGCCTGAATATCCTGAGACTTAGTGTTGTGGACAGATTTTCCTGTACTTTCTTGTGTTTAACTTTGGGTGACTATTATAGAACAATATTACAAATTCTGTGTCCTTTATGCAGTTGTTCTCCCTGTAACCCCTGACTACAACAAAAATGAAGCCTCTTTTCCTCCCTTGTATTCCATGCAGGCTACCCATCCTTGGGTGGGTGTAGCACTCACATCATCTCCATGCCATTCGCTTGCACAGTCTCAGGATGTTTATGGAGAGAAGACCCTGACCCCCTGCTCAGTCACTTAGCTAAACTTCTAAGCTTCTGCAGTTGACAAAAGGACTGACATCCTAGAGTGTTAAGGGCATGTCTTCTGTACAATAGCTGTAGAGCTGCTGAGTTACTTAGTTAAGCTTCTAGACTTCTCAAGTTAACACAGTGTATCAACCATTACAATCCACCCCTTGTCAACTTGGCAATCAGACATACTACTTCCCATTTTCAGATACAAAGCCATGCTTATTCTCATCATTTCATAACTTGAACATTATAACCCAGGTTTAACAATCCTTAAGAACAAGTATTAAGTCTATCAACACTATATCACATTAGAACCATAACATTTTGCCTCTGGCGCCCCAAAGACTGATGCACATCCCTTTATGCAAAAGTTCATCTCTAAGAGTTGCCAAATTCCTAACAGTTTCAGCATTACTGAAAAGTCTAAGTCCCAAGTCTCCTCCAATATGAATGGCAAACTCTTAACTGCAAGCCCCTGTACAAATGAAAAGTTAAGCACTCCCAACATTCAATGGCACAGGATAAACATTTTCATTTCAAAAGTGACAAACATGGGAATACAAAGAATAGAGACAAAGCAAGTCCAAAATCCAGGAGGGCAAACATTAAGTCCTGTAGTTCTATGTGCATGCAAGGCAATCTGTGGCAAATGGTGAGTCCAAAGGGCTTGCATGACTCTACCCCTAAGGCACTTCCAATGGTTATAGCTTTCGTGGCTTCTCTCTTGGACTTGCTTTGCTCCTTCCTTGCAATTTTCCTCAAATGATCCACATTTCTGGCTTTCCAAAACTTCTGGGGTCTCCACTGCACCTTTGGCTTCACACTCACTGCTTCACACACTGCTCTCTCAGGGGCACACTGTCTGGCTTCCCAGGCCTTCTTCTGAAATTGAGGTGGAAGCCTTCTTAACCCCATAACTCTTGCATTCTGCATGCACCTAAAACCAGCACCACGTGGATGATGACAAGGTCTGCTGCCAGCTGAAGCAGTCACCAGAATTAAGTAGCCAGGCTTTCCTATCTCTTCGATGTAGGGGTCAAGTGCCTGAATTGCTGGATACTCTGATTCCAATTCTAAGGAACAAATTTTCTACACTGTCGCCATTCTGGAATATGATGCTCTGCAACTTGTTCCTCAAAGCAAAGTCTTTCACTTCTGCAGTTTTGAGACTGCAAAGGGTGGTGACATGCTGCTTCTCAGCCCTCAAGCCATCCGTTTTTATTCTCCTATTCCTTCTCAGCACTCAAGATCTCTGCTCTATATTTGCAGTCCACAACTTTACTGGAGCTTGCTTTTTTGCACAATTTGCAATGTTCTAAATCATCCTGCTGGGCTATTTGTTCTTGATTTTCAACCTAGGTCTGGATAAAAGCCCCCAACAGTAGCCATGCCACAGCCTCTACATTGAACTACATTGAAATTTCTTCTGCCAGATTAATTGGTTCACCACTCTTAGTCTCAGGCAAAGTCTCTAGACACAAGCAAAATACAGACAAACTTTTTTTCAAGTCATAGCACATGTCACCTGAAGTCTGACAACCAGTGCAGTCCTTCTTCACAGCAGAAATCTCATGAGCCTAGTCTTTACTGGCAGAATTTATATCAGCCTTCTGGTCTTCTAAGCTCTGACCAGAATCTCCTACACAGAACAGCCTAAGGTATTCCAGAGCTACTCTTCCAGGCAATGTCTCCAAACCTTTTCAAACTCTTCCCACAAACCATTCCCAAAGGCTCTTGAACCACATGGTCAGGTATAATCACAACAATAACCCACTTCACTGGTACCAAATTCTGTCTTACTTACTTTTCTCTCATTGCTGAGACAAAATGCCCAATGCCCAGAATTAAGGAAAGAAAGGTTTATTTAGCTCACAGTTTGTGGGGTTTCAATTCATAATCAGCTGGCTCTAAGGCAGGGTAATGTGGCACAGGGACAACAGCTCAAGGTGGTAGAAGACTGCAAAAACAACAAGAGCAAAAAAAAGGGTGGGGAGCAAGCCTGTCTTCCTCCCTTATACTATCTGCAGACCATCCTCACACCATCTCCTGTGCCCTCCTCTTACACAGGCTCAGGAAGTTTACAAAGTGAGGACCCTGGACCCCTACTGAGTCACTTACTTAAACTTCTAAACTTCTTAAGTTGACACAATGAACAATATCCTAGAGTGGTAAAGACATGTTTACACCCTAGGATGTGGAACTACTGAGTTAGATAGGCTTCTAGACTTCTCAAACTGACACAGTGTATCAACCTTTACACCATGGTTGTAAAGATTCAATATATAAAAATTAAGATGAGCAGGTTTATTCCTGTTATGGACTCAATTCTGTCTCTTGAATTAAATGAAAAATTTTAAACTAGGACAACTTACTGGTGACATAGTATAGGGGTGGCTGTGAGAGGATTTGGAAGCCCTGAGCTCTAGTACAATTGCTTCTGCTTACCAGCACAGGGCTAGAACAAGTCATTCTACTCAGGTAGCTCATTGGTAAATGGGAACTCACATCCAGTTGTAAACCACAGTAATTTGCCTTCCAAAATCACAACAGTCAGCCTGCCATGGAACCCCTTAATCTCAGCACTCTGGGAGGCTGAAGCAGGAAGATTCTAAGTTTGAGCCCAGCCTGGGCAACTCCTTATTTACTGAGAGTCTGTCTTCAAAGAAAAACTAAAAAGGAACTGGGGATGTAGCTCAGTAGAAGGCTCTGGGTTCAATCTTGAGTACCACAAAAAGTGAATCAATATGTAATCATTGCAGATTGGACAATTTCAGGGTCACAAACACCCTAAGGTAGTAGGAAAGTGTGGGATGAGGTGAGTGGAAGGCCTAGGATCGCAGGGATGGGATGGGAATTGGAGTCTGATGAACTGGGCTGAACTCGTAAGTTTGGGTTGAACTGTGTCACCTCCCCTACTGATGGGACCACATTGGCAAGGTGACAGTTATGATATAATGAAATGATAAAATGCAGCAGTACCTAGGAAGCATTTTTTCCCATCTTAAGAATTTGATCTCACTGAAGAAAAATTGCAAATGACTGAGGAAAATTCATAAACAATGGCAGAGAAACAAAATCTGTGCCCTAGTAGTGACTCACAGTATAAATTTTGTATTCCCCAGCAGTGTGTGATGTGTGAAATCCATGCCTCAAGAACAATAAAGGGGCCAGGCACGATGCCCTACCTTTGTAATTCCAGCACTCGGGAGGCTGAGGCAAAAAAATCACTGCAAGTTTGAGGCCAACCTGTGCTATATAGTGAGTTTAAGGCCAGTCAGAACTATATACTGAGACCCTGTCTCAAAAAAAAAAAAAAAAAAGAAAAAAGAAAAGAAAAAAGATAAGAAAGAACGATCAAGATTGATTAAGGGCCAAGTATGATGGCACACATCTTTACACTCAGGAGACTGAGGCAAGGGGATCGCAAATTCAAGACCAATTTAGATTATGTAGCAAGATCTTGTCTCAAAATAACTAAAAACAAACAAACAGAACACACACAGACACACAAGAATGATGAAGGCAGGGTATAGTGGCTCATGCCTGTACTTTCAGGAGGACTGCAAATTTGAGCCCACTCTGGGGAATTTAGTAAGACCCTGTCTCAAAATCAAAAATAAAAAAGGGACGTAACTCCAATGGCAGAGCACTCTTGAGTTCAATCCCTAGTACCAAAAACAGGGAAAAAAAAATGATGATGAACGGGGAGCTATTATATAAAACCACAGCATTTAAAACTTCCGAGGCTTTTCTGCTTTTGAACAAAGCACTCTATCTTCCTGAGTTTAATTATACACAACTGTGACTGTCTTCTAAAACACAATGAACAAATATTAGCTTTATTTTTTTGGAAGAACAAAGCTGTACATCTCCAATGTGGGAACGAAGAAAGATTTTAAAATGAGTAGTAGGAAAAAAATTGTCAAAAGGAATAGGAAGCTTATCTTTTTTTGACCCCAAAATGTAACAGGGCAGGTTTGGGAAATGAGGGAAGAGTGAATCCAGCAGGCACCAGCAGGAGGAATCTCTGCACGCCACTGCCACCCCCAGATCCCTTAGCATCCTGGGGAAGGAACAATGGTTCCAGGTGGTCTAGAAAGTGCAAGAAAGTCCAGAGCATGGAGTCAGGAGACCTGGGCTATGACATGTTATGTGACCTTGGGCCGCAATGTTCTTATCCAACTGTTATAGTTAGAAGACACTTTGAAGACACAGATATATGCAGGCCCTGATTCTCATATCCACTTAAAAGCTCATCCTCTTGGTGGTTCATCTTCAAATCTTCCCTCAGTGCATCCAAAGCAATATTTTACTGTGGTGTAAGCTTTGGCTCAGACAGGATTTACCACCTAGGAAAGTTTGGAAAACTATGTGATCCCAATTAGTGGACTATGGAGGGAGAGAACCAGGCCTGACCCTCACAGGGAGATGACCCCCACCTGGAAACCAGTGTCGTGCATGGGCTACTGCCAGAGTGGGGACAGCCACACCCAAGCCTCTCTCTGTGAGTCAGCACCATTCACAGACTGGGGAGGGAGAGAACCAGACCTCGCCAAAAATTGATCCCAGCAGGGAAAACCTATCATTTCCATTGCTTTGTTGGGTTGGGTTTTATTCTCTTTTGTTTTGTTTGATTATGTTGAATCTGATGGCATGAGCAGCTATTTGAAAGATAACAAGACACATTATGGTAGCCATCTTGGATTTACTATTGGCTTGTTTTGAAGTCCTTTGTTGCATTCACTGTTTTGTTTTTATTGTTCCTATTCTATTCTGTTCTGTTCTGCTGGATTTTTACTATGTCCTAAGGTATCTACAGCTATTCTGAAGACAACAAAAGGCATTATGGTAACTACTGTTGGTTTCGTAAGGTCTTGAAGTCCTGTATCACTCATACTGGTTTATTTTGATTGGTTTTATTCTGTTTTATTTTCCTTGGTTTTATCCTCTTTAAAATAAAACAAAATTTTAAAAAATTATGTGATCCCTCTTTGCCTCAATTTCATCACCCAAGGTCATATAGGCACTGAAAGGATTAACAAGAAATTAACAAAAACCCCTGCATAATCCATGATACACTGTAAGTAAATGTGCCTTATTGTTTATGATTAATGCTATTTATCAAAAATAGTCCATATAGTTTCTCTTTTCTTATGACTTTATTTCAGTCTTCACAGACTGATCCAAGTGCTTAAGAATATAAGTAAAATATTTTAATGCTTCTAAATTTTAAAAAATGAAAATATTCATTAGGTTGAGAAATACATCTGATGCACAAATCACACTTGCAATTATCACACTTGCAATTTGTTTGAATTTTCTAGTTGGTTAATTTTGTTTGTTTGTTTGCTTCATTTTATTGAAATACAGTCTCACTGCCCTTGAAATCACTGTGTATCCCTGCTGGCCTCAAACTCATGATCTTCCTGCCTCAGCCTCCCCAGTGCTGATATTATAGGCATGTACTACCTTGTTCAGCTCTAGTTGGTTAATTTTGATAAAGTAGGAAAATAGATCATGAGATATAGGGCCTAGATAAGTGACCAGTTCTTTATTATTTCAAGATTCTCATTATATCCTTGGCTTTTCCAACAGTATTATAAGCATCTAAAGAAAGACTTTTGTTTTTACCCGGAAATGGTTTCCGGGCATAGTCTGTACGTGATATTATCTTCCTGCTATGAGAAATCTGGCTGCACCATTGCTACAACAGGTTTAGGATATGCAGGTCCTGCAGACCCTAAACCATGAGATGCAGGCTTGCTACTGGGATTCAGGTTGATTAGAACAGGCTTATCTTCTGCCAAGAGAAATGGCTAAAGAATTCACCCATTTTGTACAATTCTGGATTACATACTTTGAAGGTATAAGGTAGTGGTTGGTGGGTTTTCTTTGTGAATATTGCCAGAAGATGCACAAGGTGGTACTTGGTTTCTCTGTGGTCATTTACCAGAGACTCTTGACCCCAATGGAGAAGGATGACTAAATTTCACTCTGCCCCCAAACTGCCCGTGTCTGGGAAAGGGTCTATGGGAGCGTTTTCCACATCCTCCAACTCAGTCCCCACCTTGTTCATGAAGCCTTATCTCTGGAACAGCAATCAAAGCCCATACTGAATTTGATCTTTGCTTTTGTCCTTCATATTTGATGCGGTTATTTGATGAATCCCAGTAGAAAATGAGCTCTTTGGGTAGGAAAAACCTATCTCCAATGTGACCAGCATAGTCCTGAATATACAGCAAACACTCAAAACTGATCGCTTATATGTTTACAGCTTATTTTCCAAAGGATGCCCTATCTCAGCCCAATCCGTGTATTCCCACCAGTGATGTCTCAGGCTACAAACACCATAATGACAGGGTGGTTTTATCCAGCATTATTTCCCCCACAGCCCAGTGCACTGCTGGACACACAGCAAGCATTCAACAACCAGTTGCTAATAATTGTCAAGAACACCTATGCTAAAAACTTTTCTCCCCGCTTCCTCAGCATCACTTTAAGAAATACATCCATTTCTATGACTGTTTGTTTCTAAACTCCCAGTACTGCCAAGGTTCATTAAGCATGTGAACTAAAGCAATGCTCAAAATCAGGAGAGGACAAACTACAAGGTGGGAACTGCCTGCTACCAGCTTTTCTAAGTAGAGATATACTGCAACACAGCCCTGCGTGTTTGTTTACTGAGGGTCAACAGCTGATTTCCACCTGCAAAAACAGAGCTGAGTAGTTGCAACCATTTGGCTTACAAAGCCAAAATTGATTACTATCTAGCACTTTACTCAACAAACCTGCTGACCTCTGTGCTAGTTTAAACAGCACAACCACAGCACCTCCTAGTTTTAAAAAGGAAAAGAAGCTCTGAAAATTCCCAGGTGCCAAAAATAATAGCTAGTAAACCTGGAACTTTTCTTGATATTTATATTTATATGATTATGTAAAGGTATATTTACAAAATTCTAGTACAAGTAATTCTATCAACATCTGGATGAGATAGTCAAGGCCATCATATCCCCATTTCCCAAATCCAAGAATGAAAATGTGAGTACAATTCTGAAAGATAAAATATTTTTTAATTTGACATCCAGATGTCAAATTTGGGTCTTTCCATAACATCCAGTTAGTAAACAAAATCCAAACAGAAAACTGCATTGCATCATTTCATTCTTTACCTTTAAACTGATTTTCTTTTATTATACACGTCTGAAGTACATAATGTTTACATTCCTTGTGTGGAGTTGGTACATGTATATAACACATTTTAATTTTTTTCATCTCTTTTCCACCCCTACCTCTCTCTTCCTTTCCCTTCCCCTTTGAGAAATATTTATAGTCCTACTTCTTAGTATCTATCTTCTATTTCAGTCTCTAGAATTTGTGTTTCTCATATAAGAGAAATAATGCAATATTTAAACGTGTCTAAGTCATGTCACTTAGCTTTATGGTCTCAAGGTGCATCCATTTTTCTACAAATGATCCAAATTTATCCTGCATTATGACAGAGTAGTGCTCTCTTTTGTGAGAATACCACATTTTCTTTATTGATCTACATATAGCCTGCTTCCAAGATTTAGCTATTATGAATTTTGCTGCTACAGACATAGGAGTGCACATATCCCTGTAATATGATATCTTTAACTCTTTCAGGAAGATACCTAGCAAGGGAATATCTGGGTCTCAGTATAGTCTCCTATGGGGAGAGGAGGCATTGATACCTTCATTTGTGTGTTTCTGTAAATGCATCTCAATTATATACTTCATTACAAATGACTAACAACTTTTAATTGCTATATAGGCTGCCAAAGCATATACAAAAGGCTGCATGTCATCATCTAACTATACACAAACAAGACTGGAGTCAGAGCAAATATATGACAAGTCATCACAATCTCCTTTTTGGCAAATTCCAAATTTTGAAAAATCCCATCTCGGTCAATGTCATTCTCTATAATCAGCTCCTAGTGGTACCATAACCAGCTAATTGGTTTATCATTACACATATAAAAAATTAAGTCAAAAGCAGAAGCCATGTCATGTAGGCAAGTCTGTTGTGAACTACTCAGACATTTGAAGAAGAACAATAAATCAAACACTAAAAACAATTAGGAGCAAGTCCAACAGATATAGCCATCACAGACGCAAGACTTTTGAAGATGAAAGAGTCAACAAAGTTCATGGTAGTGTTTCTCAGACTTTCTTGAGATCAAAATCACCCAGAGAGCCTGTAACTAACATTTGTCTAACCCCAGAAGAGTTCTGGTTCACTTGGTGCTGAGACCTGCCAATTTGCTTTTCTAACAAGTTCCCAGGTGCTGCTGGTCCTGCTGGATCTAGTGACCAAACTTTGAAAATCATCCTGTGTCCAGAATCTAGACTCCAGAGGCCAGAGCCTCTCCCATTTTACATGCCAAGGACTCTCCTTAGAATCTTTTGAAATGTGATTTTGTTTCAGCAGTTCTGGAGGAAGCACAGCTGAAACACTACACTTCTTACATGCTCCCAGAAGCCACCATCTTGGATTATCTGGTCCGGTAGATTTGGTGTTGATATAGAAAAGAACTGTAGACTGTTCCCTGGAACACGGGATTCATTTTGCAAGGAGAATTAAGCTCTCAAAGCTTCTGGGCAGTCATAACATGCTTTGAGTCTTTAGATTTCCATCAAGTATGTTTACTTGAATCCAAAACTTTTCTGTTTGTTTACTTTGTTTTTTCCTTTTTTTCTTTTCTTTCTTTCCTCTTTTAAACTCATGTTTGCCCTCTTATCATCTCCTAGTATCTGTGAATTTGTTAACCAACTTGAGGGGAGCTTAATACAGTAAACCTACCTCTGAGAGTCAGACTACATAGTTCTAGTTTGGCTGTGGTTTTAAAAAGCTATAAGATATTAGACAAGCCACAAAGTCTTTCTTGGATTAATTAATTTACTGCAACTTCAAAATAATGTTGTCTGTCCTACATAATCTTAATGTTCATTGAAGCTCTCAAAGACTCCACTGTGTTAAAAGCAATCACAATTCTTTGATTTTCAGTCTATGAATTTCTTTTTCAGTTAAACGTGTTTCTTGAGTGCAGCATATTGTTGGATCTTGTTTCTTGATCCATTCTGCTATCTGTTTCTTTGATTGGTGAATTAAGACTATTTACATTGATGCCTATAACTGATATATATTAGCTTATCTTATTGTGTTATTATCCTGCTGTTGGTTCCCTGTCTTTGCCCTCTGTTTAATTGTTTGCCATGCCTGGTGTATTCTTTCTATTGATGTCGTGGAATTATACTCTTCTTTATCTCCTTCTAAATTATCTTCCATTTTGGAGAGCTGGGTTGGTGGTTATGAATTTCTTCAGTTGTTCTTTGTCATGGATCTACCTTATTTCTGCACTGATTTTAAAAGGTAAGTTTCACATGGTACATCAATCTGGATTGGACGTTGTTTTCTTTCAGAAGCTGATATACTTCACTCCAATTTCTCCTTCACTTAAGGATTTGTGCTGAGAAGTCTTCTATAATTCTGATGGCTTTTTCTTTTTTCCTTTTTTTAATCCAAAATGTGTTTATTGGGATGGCTTCCCATTCATCTTGATTCAGGGTACTGTTAGTGCTGCCTCCTCCTTCTGTGAGCCTTGCTTTTCCTCCTGTCAGCTGGTCTGTTCTTTATAGGTGATTTGTGTCTTTTCTCCAACAGCTTTAGTCTTCTATTCTTGTGCTGAATTTCTAGAACCTTGATCATATGCTTTGGTGTAGATTTATTTTGATCACAATGAGTTGGAGTTACATGCGCCTCACTTAAGTGTATGTCAAATTCTTTTTCCATACTTGGGAAGTTTTCTGTCAGCACTTCTGTAAACAGGTTTTTTACGTTAACCATTTTGTCTCTGCTTTTTCACTGACTCTGATCAACCTTATATTGTTCTTTTGGATCATCTTGCAGCCATCGTACTGATTTTTCATGATTCTTTATTTTTAAGAAATCTTCCTTTTTGTGGTCATTAATAGCAATTCTTTCTTCTAGATCTGATATTTTTGCCTTTGTTCATTCAGCTGACTATAATTTCATTGGGATTTCTAATCTGCTGGTTACCTGTTCAAATGTTTTTATGGATTCTATTTCTTTCCTAGGTTGGGCATTCATGAGTTCTATCATTTTCCTAAGCTTAGCAATTTTTTTTCCCTGTGTCTACTCTAGATTCACTGAACAAGTCCTTAACTTTGATTGTCAACTCTTTTTTAACCTGAGAGATTATTTCTGATCTGATTTTCTCTATAGCTCATTCCTCTGTTTTGTGCTTTGTTTTGTTTTGTTGTTTTCTTTTGTTTTTTACTTCTGCTGCTACCATTTCAGAAAATTCAGGTGGGCAGCTTCCAATTTCCTCTACCTCATTATCTCTTGGACTTGTCCTATGTAGGCTGGAAGTCTGGGGTTGAATTTTGCTTCTGTATCTTGTCATTTTCTATTTGTTATTTCAATTTGATTTATGTATTGATGCCAGTAATTGTTCATAGTAGGTAGCTTTATCACTAGTATCAAGGCTTGCCTAGGAAATGTGTACTCCTCAGAGATGTCTTCTAGGTATAGCTGACTCTTGGCCTTTGTGTCTGTCCCAAGATCCTACTACCTTCCCAATATACTGGGGATGAGAAGTTGCTATCTATTTGAGCCAGCACCCATTCTTATGATGCTGGGCTATGGTGATGCTTATGACCCCAGACAATCACAGTGTTGTCATACAATGGAGAACAACTGATTACAACGGGTATGTTAACCTAGCTATGGTACGATTAGCAATAACAATAGTATCAAGCACAGTCTAGAAACTGACAGATTGTAGTAACTATTAATTTGATACCTTTCACCATAGGAGCAAGATCTGCAGTTGCATATTAAAAGCCAACATAAACCAGGAACTTATATGCTATGAGTTTCACCCTACTAAAGTGATTTTACCTGGGGGAAGGAGAGTGTCAAGAGGGATATGGAAAAAATAGAGATAAGTGAAGAGAAATATAGTAGAAGCAAGGCTGAAAAACAAAGGATGGTCACCCAAGCTTCAGGAAACTGGAGAAGAGGACAGAAGAGAAAGAACAAAGAAGGCAAGACAATATTGAAGGGAGCCAGAAAGACGAGAAACAATGTTCACTCACATGAAAATATAAAAAAAAAAATCAAGAAAGACAATTAAAGAGAGAAAAAGGATGAACAAAACAAAACAATAAAAATAAAAACCTAAACAACCAAAGAAAGATAGAAAAAGGAAAACAAGCAAATGAACAACAATCAAAAGAAAACAGTAACATTCCTTGGTGCTTTCAGTTCTGTGGTAGTGTCCAAGTCAGAGACCAGATTTGTGCTGGGAAACCCTGCCAAATCTGCAGTAGGATTAGTGCTGGCTGTGGGGCTGATCTTGGCTTCTGGATGTGGGGACTGGGGCCAGAGTCAGTCAGCAACTTTCCGTATATCCCTCGGTAGTCTGCTCACATCTCCTTACCGTGTTTGTCTCTGCATTACTCTCCCGGTTGCTGTGATGCCCTCAGATGGAGGCAGCTAGAGGCTGCTCCCAGACCCATATATATTTGGCCCCTCTCAGTTTTTATACAGCCTTCTCTGTCCCACTTCCACTGGCGTGTCTCTGTCCACTCGCACCACTTGTTACAAGGTGGGGTTCTGTGGGCTGACCCTCCTCCTGTGGCCATGGTCGAGACTGCCAATCCCACTTCAATCTCCTCTGCTGCAGGGGGAGTGCAACCTGCCACTGTTGCTATGCTTTCTGTTTGAATGAAGGCAACAGGGGCTAGAGGCCTTATATCCCAAATTTATCCTGTGTGGCTTGGATTTGGCCTGCTGTTGAAGTCCATTGGTTTCTTGGGGGAACTTCTCAGAATGGTGGTTCCTCCTCCATGCACAGGTGGGGTTCCCACAGATGACCCTAAATATTAAAACAGAAAGAGAGAATAGGTAGAACTTTTAAAGACATAGGGGTAGGCAAAGACTTTATGAACACAACCCTGATCACATGGGAAATAATACAAAGAATCAACAACTGGGACCTCGTCTTATGAAAAGGCTTTTTACACAGCAAAAGAAACCACCAACAGAGTGAAGTGATAACCCACAGAGCAGGCAAAAATTCTGCCATCTGTTCTCAGACAAAAAACTAATATCTAGAATATATAAAGAATTGAAAAAGTTCAGATTCCCCAAATTTAAACACCCAGTCCAAAAGTGAGCATGTGAGATGAAAACATACTTCTCACATAAAGAAGTACAAGTGGCAAATAAATGTATGAGAAATGTTCAGCATCACCGGTCATTCAAGAGATGCAAATTAAAACAACACTGAGATTCCATCTCACTCTAGAAAGAGTAGCTAACATCAAGAAATCAGCCAATAACAAGTGCTAGCAGAGATGTGAGGAAAAAGGAGACTTTCTCTACTGTTGAATGGGAGCATAGACTGGTGCAATCACTGTGGAAATCATTGTGGAGACTCCTCAAAAACTAGCACTGGAGGTTTCATTTGACCTTAGCTATTCCCCTTCTAGGTAACTTCCCAAAAGATTTAAAAGCCTCATACCACAGCAATATATGAATACCAATGTTTATAGCAGCACAGTTAGTAATAGCTAAATCTTAAAAACAGTCCAAATGCCCATCAACTAATGAATGGATAAAGAAGATGTGTTTTTTATACAATGGAGTACTACTCAACAATAAAGAATGATAAATTTGAGATATATCTAGGTAAATGTATGCACCCTGAAACCATACTCTTAAGTGAAATAAATTAAATACACAGGTGCAAATATCACATTTTTCTCTGATATGAGAAACTGAAATTGTAAATAAAGACTAAAATGTATCATAGCTCTTGAGAAATTGGAAAAAATGTTCAAATGGGAAGGGGAATGGGGGCAGGGGAGGAAGGAAGGGAAAAGGAATTAAAAAAACAAGAAAGATAAAATGGAAACAAAGTTTTTGCAAATAAGGAGGGTAAGAGAGATTGAAAGGAGGGAAGGGGAATGGAAAAAAACAGAAAAAAAAAGAATGAAGACATATCATGTACAGGTACAAGTTCCCTATGAAGAATGTGATCATTATGTACATCGAAAATATACCAATAAACTTAATTAAAAAAAGCAATCACACACACACACACACACACACACACACACACACACAGACACAGACACACCAAGCAATACCTTTGGATGAAAAGCATAACTTTACCCGGAATGGCCCCAGCAAGACATTTTACTGCTCCTCTTCCAAGCTGCAGCACTAACTCCTGATTGACATGTATCCATATGATTACAGTTCACATTGGCTGCCATTAAACAAGGAATTCCAGGCACAATCCCATGTAAATTTGATGTTGACTCCATGTGCTTCTACATAAATTAAAATTTTACAGCCTGACCAAATGCTCTGTGAACTTTAGCGAATTTCTATGGTTTCAGAGACTTTGTAGAATCCTAATTTATAACACATTTCAATTAAATTATTGCTTTGTGAGTAATTGATCCACTCCACCAACGTTCTACAGAGGAACAGAAGAGAAATATTGGCCTTAGAATAAGATCAGCATTATTTTTGCCCATTCTGCTTTCTAACCATGCTCTTTGGTAAGTCATTTAAATGGTCTGTATCCCTTTATTGCTGAAGGGTCAAAAAATAATGTCGCAATGTCCTTAACAAAGTTAGTAACACTTGGTAAATGCTCCAATCCTAGGGAACATTGCACAGTGGTCACTACAAGGCAGTCTGTGGTTTTGACAAGATCCTCCCTGAAGTACTTTCCTCATCTCTACAGTGGAGATCAAAACTTTTCAGGGTTGACTGGGGGTTAAATTTGAATGCTCTGGAATAAACTGTGTCATCCCAACATCAAGTGTTGAAACCTTTACTGTAAATGTGACATTTGACAATATTTGGAAATTAAATTTTTAGGACATAGTCAAGGTTAAATAAGGTTGTAAGGAGTCCTAATCCAGTAGGATTAGTCCTGATAAAGAGAAATCAATGTGCTCGTGAAGTCACTTTCCATTGTTTAAGCCATCCACTCTGTGGCACTTTGTTAGGATAGCCCAAGCTATCATAGCCCAAGCTAATACAGATATTGTAACAAACATGCATGAAGCCTTGCTACAGCTTTGAAAATATCCCCTTTATCCTTTTCCCTGATCTCTCCTACTCAGACAAAGAGAATGTTGAAATTATTACTATTAAGGGTTTAACTCAACTTTGAGTACCAGATTAACACAAAGTGATTTATTTACAACTAGAAACATACTTTTGTCTGTGCACTTTCTTCCATTGTCTCAGTATTAATTTCAGATTTGGAAATACAGTCAAAGAATAAAAGAGGTAATCAACATACGCAGGCTTGACTATTTGTGCTGCCACCATCTGCAGATTGCGTTCTGGAAAGACAGTTGGCAGAGCTAGAACAATCAGCACCAATGCTCCGGCGTAGAAGCAAGTGCATTTGTACCTGAAATCCACTAAGACGCACTTTAGTTTTTCACTATGTCACCTTCATCCTGTGAAAGTGGCCATGATTGTAATAATGTCTCACACGTTGGGAGAGGACAGTCTTAAATTCTGTGACGTTGTATCCTCTCTCAGAGGAAAAAGAAAGTTTTTCCTAAAGACAGAGATATCTTTTGAAGGAAACCTTGCTCCGTGAACTGGTACCTGACTTTCCCAATAAAGTGGCAAATCCTTTGGCATAGCTAGAGGTAAGATTAATACAAAAAAATTTTAAGTTATTTCTTCCAAATGCTTAAAGGTCTCTTTTGGCCTCCACTTTGGCCTTTCCAATTCTATTTTGAACTTTTCCCTCAAAGCATTTAACTTCCTACTATTTGCCACAGGTACTCCATACTATTCCCCTACTGCTCTTTGACTATTTTAGTGCTCTGGGTTTTTTTGTTTGTTTTAGTTTTTTCTTCTCCTGGGATTACTTTCCCCCAGCCTATTACCAAGATGTTTTTGCATGCTTTGTGATCAGATGGACTGACCATTTTTTGCTCTGCACTATGGTTTCAAAGATGTTTGTAGAACAACCTTGGAAAATAATAATGTCTCTCTCTGTAAAGACACCCAACTGCTCATTATAAAAACTTCAAGTTCCCTAAACTTGAAGTTTTCTCTCCTGTAACACTGTCCCCTTCATGAACATGCATCATCTGGCCTACTTTGTATTAGCCTTGGGAATCAGTAATCAGGGAGTCAGTATTTTAAAAACCCTGGAGTTCTGTCTTCCACCAGCATCCATGAAACTAGAGAGGCTAACTTTGTCAGCTTGTATCTTAGTTATTTTTCTCTCATTTCTGGGACAAAATAGCTAATGCACAAAATTAATAGAGGAAAAGTTTATTTAGCTCACAGTTTGTGGAGGTTTCAGTCCATAATCCATGGCTCTGAGGCAGGCAGAGGGGCAGCAGTTCATGGCAGCAGAAGACAGCAAAAGCAACAAGAGCAAAGGGACAAGAGGGAGGAGCAAGCTTCTTTCCTTCCTTATGCTGTGTGCAGGCTCCCCCTCCAGGGTGGGTGCAGCACTCACACTGCTAATCCTAGCAATGGACCATGAATCAATCACAAACTCTAGAAACCCACCTCCATGACTGTATGAGGCTTTGGAGGGTATCTAGACACAAACCATAACAGCTTACAAATAGATAAAATTTCAAACTCTTCACAATTTTTGTCTGTTTGTTTGCTTTAGTTTTTTAAGAAGAGTCCCACTATGTAATTCAGGCTGGCGTTGAACTCCCTATACAACCCAGGCTGGCCTTGAATTCAGGGTGATCCTCTTAACCTCCTGAGTACTGGGATTAAAACCACCATGCTCAACTCCCTTCAAAATTCTTGAAACTTACTTCAATCCTAAACACTCAGATTCTGCTTACATTTTAAAATTTACTTAACATGCTTCTGCTTCATAAAATATTCTGGCTAATTTTGTTTTTTTTCTATCTGTACAGTAGGCATAATATCTACCCATTTATATTTCTGTGAAAGTTGTTAGTTGATATGTATATAAGTGCTATAAGCATTAGATATTAATATAATAATTATTATTCTACTCCCAAGAATAAAGGTGATAAAAGGTGGGATACTACCATTAGCAAATGACAGATCTTCAAATCTTTTTTCTACATCTATCTAACTCTGCAACTTTAGGGTTAGTACTTGGTTCAAATGTGCCTACTTCCTCACAATAAAAGTAAGGATGATAATTCCTGCCATTTTGTGTAGATTTTAATAACAAGTACATCACATGTAAGACACATAACACACAATAAATGCTCCAGTGAGTGTAAAGATAATTTATTGTGATACTTACTTTCTACTTTGTATGCCACTAATTAACACAAGTATATTAGTTCATTGATCAATCTGTAGCATCATTGGGAATAAGAATGTTAGTGGATTCATCTTGCTGGGCTCCATATGCCTAGAAAAAAAGGTGGAGTTGACTTTTAAAACCACTCATTCATTCATTCATTCATTCATTCATAAACAGGTGCTGGCCCCTCACCATGTGTCAGGCACTGTGCTGTGCACTGGAGGCACATCAGAAACTACACTAAATAGAAGGAAAAAATTCACTTCAATTTTTTTTTTCTTTTCCTAGGCATACAAAAAGTAAGATTTGGAGACTAGAATTTGGGGAAAACACTAGCTAGTATAATTGCAGTCAAAGTGAAAAACTGCTGTATCAATTAAAGCTAATGATTATTTCATGTAATCCTTAGCTTCTCTAAAATATTATTAATTTCTCCTTTGTTGAGTATTAGCAGAACAGAAGTCATAAAACTTTTCAGTTCTTCTACCCCAGTAGTATACAATGAGATTGAGTTAGGTGAACACGTGCATTCTAATTTATTAAAAAATTCTATATGTCTGCAATTTTTCTCAAGCAACTTAATCTCTCACATGCTCTTCAGCATGAGAATCAACTTTTCCAAAAACATTAGCTTCCTGGTCCAAGCATGGTTGATAGACCCCACCCCTCGCTGGGTTTTGGCATCTGACACTGGTATAAAAAATCTCAGCATTGTGAGTGTAGGAAGGGTGTGGGCATTCCAATGACCTCATTCTTTTATGAAATGAATAGGTCTTGCCCAGATAACAACCATTCTGAAACATACCAGCCAGGAAGGAAGGGCCAATTTCAGAAAATCAACAGTCCCGCTACCCATCCATTTAATCATGGACCTCAGTGCCCTGAGAAAATTATGTGTCTGCAGCTGCTTTCACATTATACAAAACACATTGTCATCTCCCATCATCTCCCTGAGTTACGTGTGCAAAGACAGAAATACAGCCATGACTGTGACCATACTGTAACAAAAGGATGAACATAGATATGCTCTCTCCCAGTGCTGCTCTATATTACAGAGACAGCAGCAATCTCTGATGTCCCCTGAACTTCTTCTTGCTGGAATCCTATTGACAATTTAATTTCTTCTCTGTGTTTATGTTTTATTAGTTCTGTCAGCACAAAAAACAAGTGACAATGGCATACACTTCATTTTCATTTTGTTCATGCCAGGTAGTAAGAACAGCTATCCAAGGAGCCGCTCTCCTTGCAATATCTCAAGATCCAAAAAAATGCAAAGGTGATCTGAGCGTTGGGACCTTAATTTCTTCCCCATCCCATAAGCAGGTCTCATTAAAATTCCCTAGATTATGTTTATAGGCAAAGTCAATTTTTCTAAAATATTCTGGCACATAGAGAGACTCAAAAAGTATTATGTGAATCAAATTGAAGTGTAATTACTACATTTTAAAGGAACACAGAATACCAGTGTCTTAGCTTCTCTGCTTCTAGATTTCTAACAGGCCTTGAGGTTGGAAGTTGTCACTCTTAATCTCAATAGTTATTTGTTCTACCTTTATATCAGCTCCGTAAAGGGAGCTTGAAAGTCTCTAGTGCCAGTCTGTTAAGGGAGTTGCATGAATGAACATTTGGCTGATACAATGAGTCAGTAAGGAGAAGCTTCACACTCACGAAGCTCTATATATTTTCCAAAATATAAAAAGAAAAATTCTCTATTAACAAAAGAGGATGTACTCTAGTGAAACACCCTTTTTATTGCCGGAAATATTGCAAATAAATGCAAAAACAGTACAAGCAGTATAGACATATATTCTGTTGTAAAATGGTTTTTACATTATTAAAAATCAATTGTCTATCTATCTAGTCAATGGATATCCACTGATTGCTTTACCCTTCCAGATACTAGGAAGCAGGAGCTGAAGAAGAGGCTGTCGAAGGAATACAGGTTCTTTCAAACCAGAAACTTCCCAAGACAGTGCAGTGACTCTCCTAAGGAGGCTTCCCAGGGTTGGTAGGGAGTTTAAAATCTAGAGGAAGAAAAGCATTACTGTACTGTGCTCTCCGGACCTTACTCTGCCCCAGAGGATTGAGTTAGAGATGTCCCTCCAGGGTCACAAGGGAAGATCAAGTTTGAGTTCAGTATCTTTCCATCTCAAAGGGCCCTACCTTACCTGTCATTCATTCTTGCAATTTCTTTTCCTTGTGGGCATTGTCCTCTTTATCAACTGTAGGTCAATGGAGAAGCACAACTAATTTCTCGATTATTGCTTGACTTTTACTTTAAATTCAATCAATTTTTCAGTTTACAAGTGATAATGCCTTCTTATCAAATCTTTCTTGGAGGCTAGGTTACCTGATGCCAAACCTTGTGTTTCACTACCAGACTGCCTGTCTGCAGGGCGTCACATCCTGCACTTGGCCTCTGCGAACCTCTGCGGGTATGTGGCGCAGCGTGAGGATGACGTTGCCCCATGCTCCACAGCTAATCACAGTAATGGTGGTGATCACTCACTCCACGCGGTTCCAGACACTCCTGGAGTGCTTCACATCCTCTGACAAGGAGCGCAGGTCCCTCCAATTCCTTAGCCTCTCAGAATGGAAGCTCCAGAACAGCAAGTGCTGAATGTTGCTGCTGTATCACCGGAAACCCGATGAGTATTTGTTTAACAAATAAAACAGTGAATTAATGTTTTATATATGTTGCCAAGCATTTTCTCTGTTTATTATTTCATGGTAACCATATGTGAATTTGATCTTTCAAAACCTTCACCAAAATTTAGTTGAAAAATTTTATGTTAACCCTAAACTTCATTGAAAGTATTCCTTTTAAAAATTACTATTTCTCATACTCTGTCATTATTGGTGCAGAGGCTTTATACAGGGTCTTATAAACCTCATAAAGCTGGAAATAGTGAACAAAAATGGATATATTATTCCCATTCTGAGGGTGAGAGATCACAACCCAGAGGTGTGAAGCCTTAGATTCTGGTTTGGTGGTCCAGAGTATCAATAGGCTGGTGATGACAACTTTTCCTTTTGGTGACATTACCTCTTTCTTCTCTCAGTGGACAGGATGGGTATCTGAGCACTGCTTCTCATTCTGGCTTTTGTGGAATAAAAATCTCTCTAATCGAATCATATTGTGTAATCTCAAGTAGCTTCTGTGGAAACTCTTAAGAATAAGAAAGAAGGAAAAATAAATGCCTGTAGGAGTCGTATAGATGCACAGGCAGCTAACAAAGATTAAGGCAGTAAGAACTTATAATAGCACAGGAAACCAAGATAGCATTCATGTATTCACTTAGGAAACAATGGACATTTATTTCTATGTAACTGGGGGGAAGGAGGGAGTTCATTGCTACCAAGTTCTTGCTTGTGGATATAAATAATTATTGTCAAAGGCACAGCACGAATAGAAAGATGGAAAGTCACTTCCTCTTGATTGTCTCATCCCATACTGCTCTGCGGTTCCCACCAAGTACTTAAATGTGTAAGCTATAATATATTAATAATATTGTATCATCAATATCAGTCTTAGATGCATAATTACCAATCAGCTGGTATTATCAAAGACACTGAATAAGATGGAAGATGAGAACTCATCTATTTGACAATCTCATATTAAACCAGTTTCCATTTCTTACCTGGTACTTAAAAGCCCAAACTCGAATCAATGAGTAACATTTTATCACTGTGTGCATGAGCTTTCTCTTTCCATAACAAAAGAACTGAAGTAATCTGTTTAAAAAGGAGCCACGGGGTTTGGGAAATGTAGCTCAGTAGTAGAGCACTTCCTAGCATGCAGCCTTGCTTGGGTTTGATTCCCAGCATGGACAAATAAAAATAAAAAGGACAGAAATGTTTATCTTGTCTTATGGTTTGGGAAGGCTCAGTCCATGGCTGGTTGGCCTGATCCTCTGGGGCCCGTGGTGAGGCAGAGCATTACGGCAGGAGCACAAGGCGACAGAAGCCGCTTACCTCATGGAAGCCAGAAAGCGAGAGAGTCATGTTTCCAGTGCCTCCTTTAAGAGGGTGCCCTCGATGGCATTACCTCCTTTTGCTAATCTGCGCCCCCTAAAGGATGCACCACCTCCTAATAGTGCCACAGGCTGGGGACCAATGCTTCGACACATGGCCTTGTGGGGGTACCCAAAGGAGTAAGAGCCAACGTATAGCAATCATTAATACTAGTCTTAGAAATAATTGCCAACTTATCTCCATTTCAGTTTAATTCCAAAACTTAAATTTTCTTCCCTGTATTCATTTTTCTTTTTCGTTTTCTGTCTGCATTGATGCCATCCAGTGATCATATTCACAGATCCAATAGTCCAGGCTTTCCTCACCCCTATTATTCAACCAGTCAGGGAATTCTGTTGGCTCTTCTCCTCTTTTACTCACTTCCTCTGGCCCAACCCTTCTCCTCCCTTCTTTCTCTGCCTGGGATCCCTGACTCCCACGTCTTTGGATTTCTTTCCCAGTGTATCCTCCACAATACTGTGAAAGCAATCATTCTACAATGCAAGCACAATACCACCGCTTCTCTTCTCAAAGCCCTTCTGTGTTTCACCCTGAATCTTAGGTTAACTTTCAAAGACAGTGGTTTAACAATCAGGGCCTTTCATGATCTTTCCCTGACTGGTTATAAAGGTTCATTTTAGGTGTCAACTTCCCTGGAAAAAAGAAAGCAAGATAACTTGTAAAACCTTCTGAATATGTCAATGAGGATATTTCCAGAAGAGACTGACATGTGAATCAGTGGACCTGGTAAGGAGAAGCCACCCTCACCTAATGAGGATGAACCCAAATAGAACCAAAGGCAGATAAAAGGCAAACCTTCAGTCTCTAGCATTGTAACCACCACCTTCTGCTATTGAACACCAGAACTCCAGGTTCTTGGCCCTTCAGATGCTAAGATTTGCACTAGCAGCTCCCCTGGTTTCTTTGGCTTCTGACTGAGATTACGCCATTCCAACAGGGAGCACCTGGGCTCCCATGCCCTTGACCATGGACTGAACCACTGGCTTCCAGGGTTCTCTGGCTTGTAGATGGCCTTCTGTGAGACTTCTTAGGCTCAGAATCTCCTGAACAAGTCCCATAACAGGTTTCCTCTTCCCTTAGAGGTTTCTGTCTCCCTGTCTATCTATCTATCCATCCATCTACCAATCCATCCTGTCTATATCCTATTGATTCTTTTTCTTTGGAGAACCCTGACTAATGTATTACCCTGTTTTTCCCTCCCTTCACTATCTTCATTTACCCAAAGCGCAAACACACTCTTTGCTGTACCTAAATCAATGTTTCATTCTCTGAACCAAGCTTGCTGAGTTTTGATCTGTTTTATTCTGCTTTGCTTTGTTTTGTTTTGTTTTGTTTTTGCAGTATGGGGGGTTGAATCCAGAGCCTTCACATGGATCTACATCCCCAGCTTGTTAAACCGGTCTTTGCAAGTTACTAAACTCTCCTGGTGGACTCAAACTTGTGATCCTTCTGTCTCAGTGTCCCAGAGTACTGGGATTACTGGAATGTGCACCAGGTCTGGCTAAATTCTGTTGTTGTACTGTTTGGACTTAGCACATGCAGTTCCCTGCCTCAAAGATTTTCTCAGTAAAGATTACTTATCCCTTGCAATGCTAGTCAAGCTTATCTCTGAGAGATCTTTCTGGAGAAACAATGTGACAGAGGCCTCCCTCCCTCCTCTAGTAGCTCCATCTCTCTGTGTCCTGGAACTATCACACTATCCTGATGGGTTTCTCTTACTAGATTATGGGTTTCTTGATAGAATAAGCATGTTTTAATTAACTCACGATCACTAGAGGCTGGTTCAGTGCTTGGAATAGAATGAGCCCTTGTTAAGTACTTATGCAGTTAATAAATTTAAAATAGAACAGACAGGGGTCGGGGTATAAGTCACAGCAGTAAGGCACATGCTTAGCATGTTCAAGGCCCTGGGTTTGATCCCCAGAGCTAGAAAAACCAAAGGAAAAAGCAAGTGTATAATAAATAAAAATTCCACTTTTGGAAAGTAAATTTATTGAAACTTTAGGAAAATTGATTTTCCTAATGTGCTATGATTATATACTTGTTATTGGGGGAAACTGGATGAATGATATGCAGGAATCCTTTGTGCTATTTTTGCAATTTCTTGTGAGCCTTAAAATATTTCAATATAAAAATATATTAAAATACATCTAAACAAATGACATCTTTATGTAACATTGCATTGCCTGTAAATTATTCAAAAATCAACATGCTTTAAGAAAATTAAATTCAGTTGTTCTGTTTTCCCTTAAAGGAAAATGGTAGCATTGTCTGAGGATCTTTTAGAAAAACTCAGAAGACATTTTGGTCGTTGTTACCTACCCTTCCCTTCTGCCTGACACACAAAGACATCTGTAATTTTTTTTTTTTTTGGTCTAAGGCCAAACTATGATAAGAAATTTTCCTGTCTCTTTTCATCTGAGGAAATGAACTAGGTTTAAAAAAATAGGTGTACTCTAAAAACTGAACCTTGTAAATACCCTGCAAGCCACTGGTGCTAGCTTGCATACTGCCTAGAAGGCCAAGGCACCTGAATGACTTTCATCCATTGCTCAGACACCAGGCCCCAGGGCAACCCCAAGGTCCCTAACCAAACATTCTTCTTGGTTTACAAATGGCTTCATTAGAATAACAGAGAAAACACTGTCAGTTTCTTAGCCCGGGACCATAGGTCAGATTAGATTCTTACGTAGCTCCTCCCTACTGGCTCTTCCTTTTGTAATGGAGCCTCAAGACTGTGTAGAGATAGTGAGCAGTAAGGTAGAAGTTAGCCCTAAGAGTAGAAGAATGATGAGATCTGGAACAGAAGCATGTCCTTCTCGCTCCTCATTTTACTAAATTTTCCTGCTCAGTTTTTGTTATTAATCTCTTCTCTAGTATTCTTCCTGGCTCCTGGACACTTACCACACACAGGAAGATTGGATTACTGTCTATTTTACATGCTCCATTGTTGTGGGACATTTCCCAAGCCAATCAAAGCCAAACCAAAAGGAAGACTCTTTGCACCGAGGAGATAAGAAGGCAGCATTTAATCTTTACACCAGCGGACTGTTAGAGTTCGCGCCAGTGGACTGTTGCAGGGATAATTCCTCCCAAGCAACCGTCCTGAATCAGGAAGGAGTTTAGTCTATATAGAATTAGAAGTGGGAAGTACAAAGCAAGTGACCAAACGTTACATGATTGGTTACATACATTGAATCATATTTTGACAGACAGGTTAGTGTTGAAACAATAGAAACATTCTGGGAACCAGGGAAGGGGACTCTTACAGAATGACTATACTTAAGGGCATTACCATAATACAGGAATTATTCGGACAGAGAGCCTTGACTGAATGAGAGTGGTTAAGGACATTACAGTAATACAGGCAAGTTCTGGAGAGAGCTTTTACTGAATGAGCACAGGTCAGTCCAAGGTGCCTTAAGGTATAGGCAATCGCTCTGACATTGTCAGGGTCAATTCAACACACCAGAGACAGCAGAACAGCAATTTGGTCAGAGTCCTCTAATTGATCATGAAATATCTATAAATTTACCATCTCATGAATATTTTTCTACATTATAACTGTGCCTCAACACCATTAGCAAATGCACTTTCTTCTCTTATAGGAGCTAGGACAGGTATGAATTGTACTCACTGGCTTACTTGTCTGTCTTCCCCTTTTGGCTGTGATTATATTCTTTGAGGGTAGGGAGCACACATTTTATTCCCAGTACTTTCCACCAGGTAAATATCTATTAAGAAAATGAAGCATTGTGGCTACAGGTGAAACACAAGGAACCAGGTGCTTCTAAACTCATTCTATCTATGGTTCTGAAATATCCCGTTAATGATGTATTATCCACTGGACTAAAGTGAACAGGTTTTGTTGCCAACATAAAATCCAAAGTGTGCATTAACTAAGCAAAATAAAAAATCATAGTAACCTCAGGAGGCTCTGAAAGCTCTGTACTATTTTCAAGGAAGAAAACTTACCTATTCCCAGTGTACCATGAGCTGCCAAGCAATCTGCTTTCCTGATGTCTTTGGAAAATTCTTAGGCCTTTTTCCACTGATATGGTCTCACTGTTTAATACAGAGCAAATGACTTCCGGTACTCCTTGGAATACCTGACTTCTCAAGCTGAGCATAACTACCACCACTGGTGTATTCTTTATCTCCCGCCTTGGATGAAAGCTGCTCCTGTGAGGTGCACCTACACAGAACAGATGTTCCCATTGGCTTCACGCAAACAAGCGATTCCCTCTAATCAAGACTTGCTCCCACCAGCGCAGTTAATTAACATGTCAGTTCATCAGCAACTGTTTGCTGGGGAGCAGGTACTATGCCAAACGTTGAAGGCACGAGAGAGAACAAAACAGATGAGACCCCTGCCTTCAAGGAGCTCACAAGATTCAGGCAGTTTGATTGTCCTGATTGATGATACACATACAAATAAAGTTAAGAAATATCCACGGTAGTAGAAAAAGGATTTCCTGACTAAAGAATATAACAGTCAGTCTTTGCTTTATTGAGTGACTGGCCCAGGGCCAGAAAAAGCACTAGCTTGAAGGATTATGATTGGAAAGAATTTGTTGTAATTAGGTAAAGCAAGCACTATTAACTGTGAGCTACAGGGCTATGGAAATAGAGCGCCTTCTTTGAAATGGCATTGGCAGCTATGGGCTTCAGTGGGATTTAACATAGAAGCACATTATTTGGCCCAACTGGAGTTTTCCCGCTTCTCTCATCAGTCTCTAATGAGCAACATGGGTTATTTAAGATAGTTAATGAAATCAAAACTTGACTAGTTGAAAGGAAATTGGGCACATTTGTTTTTCTGAGTCAGGCTGACTACAGTAACTCATCAGTGGTCACCTGTATCACGGAGCAGGTACACATGTGCATGAGCTTACGTGGAGCCTGGTGTTCGCCAAGCCACTACCGGCACAGATCTCAGCTTACCTGTACAACACCTGTATTGTTACTTATGCAATATTTTTCTTCATCAATTCACTTTTTACTTAAAAAGCAAATGTATTGTCAGTATGAATGGAAAAAAAACAACATTCCCATAAATAGCACAGCACACAACTCTAAAGATCAATACAACAAATCAAACAATACTGTTATAGTTTCGCTAGATAGCATTGTGGCGTGAAGGCTGGTAGTTATTGAGAACCGAACTCTCTGTTTAAAAAAAAAAAGGAAAAAGGAAAAGAGAAATTAGCAACTGTTGGAAGAATTTTAGAGACATTACAGGGTAAAAATGAAGCATCTTCCTTGAGGTTATTAGAAGAAATTAAAAGTAATCAGAACAAATGCTTTTCTCTCTGGTGATTCGATACTGTTTTTACATCTATGCCAAAGCTAAAATAATACCTTTTTCACTAAGTGGAAAACCCTACTCTTTGGAAAGCAATAGCAGCTGACTTTGAGAATGAGAATGTCTGGGGCTCTTCAATGGCCTGGCTCCCTGAAGCGACCCCTCCAGTCCGAAACCGGGAGCCGGGCAGGGGTCGAAGTCCACCGCCTGTTGCACACCACAAGTCAGCCGGTGTCTCCTCTTCCCCAAGCCCTAGCCCGGATCTCACACCGCATTTTCCATCAAACACCTTCGGCCTAGAAAACTCCCTTCAACACAGAAGACTGCAGAATAGAAGAAAAAGCGAGATGAGATTAGTTACCTATTTTAGGGCTCCGAGTAACCCTCCTAACTGGAAGGCAGTTTTCTTCCTCGTCTCGCTGTTGAGCTCACGTGAAACCTACCATGACAGCATTTGAAAATCCCTCCTGATCGATGATCTGTTGCATCTTGATAAATGCGTTTTCGTGCAGATTTTTGGAATCCTATAAATAGTGCTTCTCACCACCTTATTACCAGCTTATCCCTCGGCAGAACTGTTGTTTTAGATACACCCTGAGTAACACTACCATAAAGCCAAGACATTTCTAGGATTTCCTCTTTTGGAAAAGGAAGAAACTCTGAACAACTGTCAAAGCTGGAAAGTTAGGACTCTCCTGTTTAGCGTTCACGGATTTGTAATCTCTGTTTATGTTTTCTACTAACTCAGTCTTTCTCGGTAGTCTCCCTTTTTGCTTTGCTCTAGCAAGGAATTAGTCACAACTCAGTATAATAAAAATGAGCCTTTTAATCTGTGCTAATTGTTTACAAAAGATCATTTAGTTCTGGATGTTATTGTTTGCCTCAATCTATCAAGGCGATACATAATGTCTATGATTTCAGAAAGAGACCTCCCTCTTGTGGCAAGAGAAGTTGTTGCAGCTAATTCCAGCGCATCGGAGTTCCTAGATGCTTAAGGATTGGTTAAAATCTTACAAACTTCTTCCTCTTGTGGACGAGGTAACTGAAAGTCAGATGGGACATGTAACTTACCTGTTATCTGTCTGCTGATGGAGCCAGAAGTTTAAGAAATGCCCTCACTTTGAGAGTGGGATTTTCTTTCAAAGACGCCAATTGCTGCTGCTTTGGAGCAGAGCTGGTAGAGATTCTACTCTGTGGGAACACTCCCAACCATTCATGAGAATGCTGCTTCTTGGGGAGCTTCCTCTGCGGGGTAATTACTCACCTTCCGGAGCTGGGCTGTAAGCCACAACTCTTGTATCTGACAGCAGTTCCACTCCTAAGACAAAACTGTCCACCTTTTTGGAAACAGCCACCACTCAGCACCCCTGGAATGCTGCTTCCTGTCTAATTTTCTTTCATCTGGCTTGTTGTTGCAATGGTTAGGGCCTTAAACACAGCCACAGGAGATTCAGAAACACAAAATCACACCCCAGCTTCCTAAAGGGTAAAAACTGTCACTCCTAAAAACATGCTAGCACTCTCTAGAGCCTTACTGCTTAAAATGTGTTCTGCAAGTTCTGCAGACCAGTAGCATGGATTTCACCTGAGACTTTCTAGAAATACAGAGCCATCTTGATAACAAGTGTGTTCTAGCTGCGCACAATAGTGCATGCCTGTAATCCCAGGAGTTTAGAAGTCTGAGGGAGGAGGATCACAAGCTCAAGGCCAGCCTGAGCCACTTAGTGAGACCCTGTCTCACACTAAAAACTAAAAAATGGCTGAGAATGTAGCTCTGTGTAGAGTGAGTTCATTTCACAGTACCACAAAAATAAGTGTAGTCTATCTGGTTGTAGTGGTGCACACCTATTGTTCTAGCTACTTGAGCCCAGTGATCGGAGAACATAGACAACATAAAAAGACCCTGTCTCAAAAAAAAGTGCACTGTGCTTTAGGGGATTTGGGTTAGGGCATTTCCAATAACCTCTTAGGTGACATCAGTGCTTCTGAGTCATAAATTGCACAGCAAGTAGTGAGAGCGCCAAGTAAATTAATTTACTGACCCAAACTGTTAGGTCCCAACTCTGTTCTGTGACTGGGAACAACTTGGAAGTTATTCATTGAATCAAAGATTTCATAAGCCCGGGATGAGAGCCACTGCAAGAAGACGGGACCCTTCTCCATATAGAATTTAGTCACCCGTGAGTAGAGTGAAAGACAACAATTCTTCGATTCCCAAGCGCCCTCTTATGCTGTCCTTGCATCCTACTTCTAAGTGTAACATGTAACTTCTGACCCACAAGTGGGCTGTCTTTGCAGAGAGTAAGGGCGAAGCCAGCAGGTCTACGCATCTCACCTCCGCCAACTCCCTTAGGTTGCTGTGAACCTCAAGACCTCTTCCTGGCAAGCAGTCTTTCCTTGCTTTGAGCAAGAGACAAAACTCAAAAGAAAGACAGATTTGACAGAAAAAAACAGAAGCAAGTCATGGAGCCTGAGGGATACCCAATGGGGAAGGGGATGTTGAACAGTCCAAATAGTACTCTGGTATCATTCAATGACTCTGGTGATATCTGAGAAAAATAGCATTTGTAATTATTAAATTTACCTTTTTATGACAGTTCTGGTGGTTGAACTCAGAAGCAGGTCTCTATCACTGACTAGGCTCTTTTCTATCTATCTATCTATCTATCTATCTATCTATCTATCATCTATTTGTTTTTTTGTTTGTTTATTGGAGTCAGGATCTTGCTAAGTTGCCCAAGTTGGCCTTGAGCCTGAGATCCTTCTGCCTCAGCCTCCCAAGGAGCAGGGATTAAAGATGTGCACCACTGTGCCTGGCCACATTTATTTTGCTTTAACAGGTGTGTAGGACTTACACTTACAGTGCTTCAAATGCATTAATTAGCTATGGAACTTAGGCTTAAGCTTTGCATCCATAATGAAAAGTAGAGACAATGAGCTTTTTGGAAAAGCAGCTCTAGTCTTGCTTGTTCTGAGTCCACCGTATAAACAATGGATCTTCACAAAGGAATTACTGAAGTGCCTTCTCCTCGCTTGTGAAATGCAGGCGAGAAAGCACTAAAGTTGCGCAATGCCCCAGTGTCCCAGCAAGGCCTGGCGATTATCTTAGATCAGGTGCTTCGGGAAATCGCCTCTGAGATGGCGGTTTCCTGGTAGCTGGCATGGTGGGGAGCCAGCCCTACACAGAGAGCTACACTGTGGGCAATCTGGGAAGGACTAGAAAGCAGAGTTCTTTCCGCAAGCAAGGACTTGTCTGCCATGCAGTTGCAACAGGGACTCAGATGCCCTGTGGGGTACTCAGAAGCAAGGAAGGCCCTTCAGGTATGTTCCAAAGCAAGGCATGCACACGGCTTCTACTTTTTTATTTGTGCAGTCGTTGGCTTTTGCCTGCCCCCAGGGGCAGGAGCGCAGCCTCGAGGAAGGCAGCTTCCTCTGGTGATAGAATTTTCAAGAGTGATTCTGGTGTGAAGGAAGCTGATACCATCGACAGTCATGGAAAGGAAGCTTAGGCAATGAGTGCCTTGGTCCTGAAAGTGTGCAAGGTGACATAGGGGTGGCACACACAGCTCCTACTATGTGACCCGTGGTGAAAGATCTCTTCTCCTTTCTGCATGCCACTGATCTCTTTCCACAGTGGGGATGCTGTCTTACAGCTTCTGTGGTATTTGTCTAGCAAAGTATGGTCATCTGGGGTGAATTTTAAAATGCCTCTACCAAGTTTCTACTCCATGACTGAATTGGTTTTAACATGCAGTCAGGGTTAAGACCTCTAGGCCTATCCAAACCATTATTCTTAAATCTGAAAGGCAGTAATATCCTTTGCTGTGTAGGGATTGCATTTAGCTGGCATGGGACAAGACTGAAGCCAGCTGTGAATTCCAGCCACCACTGTCCAAAGGGACCAATTAGAGATGTCTTAGGTGTGTAGGGGAATGAAATAGCCAACACAAACATTCACGCTACCACCTCCGACAGGCCGGCATCTCCCAAGGCTTTGCCGATGAGTTTTACTGGCTAGATTTTAAACATTTGAAGCTTATAGTTTGTTTCTTTTTCTTTCTGAAAACCATAGTTTGTTTCTCTTTCTTCTTATTTTTGGTTCCATGTCTGCCTTTGGGTCCTTGTATAAAAGAGACTTTTATTCACCAACCTCTTGTAATCCCAGCAGTTTTGGCTGAAGTACAGTAGTAGGGAGGCTTTGTAGCAAAACAAACTAAATGAAAGTTTCACTCAAATCCTATCCCCTCAAACATAACAGTCCTGTGTTCTCAGAATAAAACTCCTATCACTGTATACCCTTCTTTAAGACACTAGTATCATAGAGCAGGGTTCACTGTGCAGGAAGGGTGTGTTTCTGATTTTGTGTTTTGTAATAATACTTACATATATTTACTTAGTATTATAAAAAATCTTCCAATATACAGAAATAGAGATGACAATGTATTTAAATTCTAATTTAGCATAACAGTAAAGATAACCTCTCCTTCTTCATTACCTGGTTTCAATAATTGGCAGTGTATGGTCATTTTTGCTGTTGATACCATTTTTTCCATCCCTTCACCCTCTAAGTGCCTGGATTATTTCAATGCAAATCCCATCATTTCATTCCTAAGAGGCAAGATGTTTGATCCCTGTCAATATTATTAATTTATCGGCACATCTCTGGAATTGAAATGATATGAATTGTTTTTCAGTACTAGACATGGAAGACTACAAAGTTCTTTCATCAGGCAGCTTTAGGCACCTAACACATGTTTGTTGCTTAAGGCAGAAAGTAGAATTGGGCACTGTATTTTTCTGCAGGAGTTTGTGTGTGTGTGTGTGTGTGTGTGTGTGTGTGTGTGGCAGAGAAAGAACCAGGAAAAGAAGGAAAGGGTAGAGTTGTCTGCAGCACAGTTTGTATCTCTTGTTGACAAGGAGGGAACAGACTTTGAGAAAAGTTTCTTTTGCCAAAACACTACCTAGAGCTGAAATTTGAAGATCTACCACCAAACAATGTGGAGATCAAACAGTGTCTCAGGCAGTGGGAAGAACACTGTGAAACCCTGAGTTTGCTCAGCGTGTCAGAGGGTCAGATGTCCATCATATGCTCATCTGTTGAAATTAGTCAGTCAGCTCACCTACTGGGGCATTTAGCATCATTCTGGTTCTTGATCACATGCAGAGCTTTTCAAACCATTGTCTGCAATCTCTCTGGTAGCCTGCACCAACTCTTCTATCTTGAGCCCATAGCCCACTCAAGACAATTCTCAATCGATGTTTCATGAGAGAAGATTCATGGGTACTCAGCTAACTACAAAGAATATCAATAGAGGGTTAATCAGTACTATTGTCTCTGTATATGTAATATTTAGCAATGGTCCTAGGATTATTTGTGGAACATGAAAAGGTAGATAAATGATAACACAAAAATGAAATCAATTAAGTAGATTTTCTGCATGGTAAATTATTCTTTTATAACATCTGACCCAATGAAAAACCTTTAGAATATTTTAGGGAAGAAAGTGAGATACTACTACTCACACGTAACAGTATTCAGAGCTATTCTGGTGTACAATGTTACATAGATTATGTTATTAAATAAAAATAATATTTGAGTAATTTTACTACAAAATTATATGAAGTAACACACTAAATTTTTTTCATAAATTATTTAATCTTCAAAATTGATTAATGAAGAACATCTTCAGATTATTCCCATTCTATAGATAAAGATATAGACAGAAAAAAAGGTAAGGAATTTAGCCAGTATAACAGAGATAGCAAGTAGTAAATCTGGAATTTAAATGTAGATAGTGGTACTTCAAAGTCCATAGCGCTATTGCTAGACAATAAACCTTCATTACAGACTTTTTGACACTAACAAGATTTTCTTACATAGTCAGATTATTTTTGAAGAGAATAAAACCAAACAAAATAAAACAGAATAGAGTCAATCAAAACAAAACTTTGAACATGCTACATGACTTCAAAAAAAGGTAAAAGGAAATCAGTAATGGCTACCATAATACCTCTTGTTATCTTCAAAATAATTGCCCATACCATCAGGCATAATAACATCAAACAAAAATAATACATTATAAAACCAATAAAAACAAAACAATGAAAGTAATACAGGACTTCAAAACTATAGTAAAATAGCAGTGGTTACCATAATGCCTCTTGTTATTTTCTAAGTAGTTGCCTATATCATCAGACATAATACAATCAAACAAATCAAAATAGAATAAAATCACCCAAAACAAAACAATGAAAGCAATACAGGGCTTTGAAACAAGGTAACAAGAAATCAATAATGGCTACCATAATGTATTTTGTTATCTTTGAAATAGCTGTCCATACCATCATATATAATAAAATTAGATAAACTGAAACAGAATAAAACCAAACTAAGCAGAACAATGAAAACAACATGGGATTCACATCATGACAATAGATTAACAATGGCCACTACCTTCCCTTTTTAGATACTTCCTCCCCTTTCACTTTCACAATATGTATTGTGTATTTTGAATCTTACTAACTCCTTTAGTTTTTTATACTAGGGAGACAACACAATATTCACCCATGTGACTCTGGATCATCTCATCCATGAACCTGATCTTAAGTTGTATCCATTTACCTATAAGAGCCTCAAGGTTATCTTTCTTTATAGCTGTGTAGCTTTCCATTGTATAAAAATGCCCTATCTTTCTTGTCCACTGTGCAACTAATGGGCAAGCTACCCCCACTTCTTTCTGTTTTCCAGACACATAGATCATTGTTCTCTCTCCTTTGATTTTCAGTCTATGAAACCCCTTTTGAGTTAAAAGTGTTTCTTGTATGAAGTATATTGATGGATCCTGTCTCCTGATCTACTCTGCCTGTGTTTCTTTTTATTGGTAAATAGAGGCCTTCTACATTAATGGTTATGGCTAACATGCACTGCCTCCTCTCTGCCACACTTTGCTTCCATTTGTCATGGAAGTATCTTTTTTCTCCATCAATTTTGAAAGATAGTTTTGCAGGGTACATCAATCTGGGTTGGAAGCTGTTTTCTTTCAGGATCTTAAATACTTCACTCCAAGCTCTTCTTGACTTGATGGTTTGTGTTGAGTTATCTGTTGTGATTCTGATGGGTTTTCCTTTATAGGTGATCTGTTTCATTTCTCTGACAGCTTTTAATATCTGTTCTTGCATTGAATTTCTGAAATATTGATTATTATATGGGTGTAGATTTATTTTGGTTATAACCATGGTTAGCTGGAGTTCTGTATGCTTCACTTTTCTGATTGTCACTTCCTTTTCTCATGCTTGGGAAGTTTTCTGAAATTATTTCTGTAAATAGACTTTTAACGTCATTTGTGTTGACCCCTGCCTTTTCACTCACACTTTTTATTCTTAAGCTATGTTTCTTTGGGTTGTCTTGCAGCCGTTGAATTGTTACTTCCAGGTTCCTTTTTATTTTAAAGAGCTCTTTCCTTTCACAATCACAAGCTGCAAACCTGTCTTTAATGTTTGAAAGTCTACCTTCAGTTTCTTTCAAGTGGTTTTGCCAGCTTTCAATGGAGTTTTTAATTTCCTGGATATCTATTTGAATCTGTTTCACATACCCTAAATCTTTTTTGCATTGTTCATTCAGGGTTTCCTTCATTTTCCTATGCTCCTCCATTTTTTTTAATCTACGTCTTCTTTAGAGATGTCTAGCAATTCTTTTATTATGTTTTCCATTTCTTCTTTTACCTGAGTTAGCACTTCTGTTCTAATTTCTTTCATAGCCTCATGAAGTTGTTTCTTCACTTCAGGTGCCATCACCCCGGAAACTTCAGGGGTGCCACCTTCAGTCTCTTCCTTGTTCCATCTCCTGCACTTGCTCTGCTTGGCTTGGAGCCCAGAGACTGCCTTTTGCTTCTTCGTTGTGACATATTCCTGGGTTCTTCTGGACAAGTGGTTACTGGGGTCCCAGGCACTCCCCGCATTGGCTACAATTTCTCTGAAGCTAGACGGTTTGATTCTTCTAGCCAGTGCTGATTACGAATATCTGATGGTGGCCTTCGGGTGTGCTGGTGCAGCACTGTCTGCTGCTTTTCCCAGCCTGTGTTGGCTCCTTGAAGGCTGGTGGAGTACTCATAGGGTCGGGGGTGGCCTCCACCTTCAGACCTTGACTGGTCACCAGCAGGATCCTCCATTACCACCCCTGGAGCATGCATGGGGCCACTGCCTCCAGACCAAGTTGGTTACCCACAGAGATCCCCCCAAGATGGCCTCTAGAATGTGCCCAGGGGCAGGGCTCAGTCCAAGCAATTTCCATGAGTCTGCACCCAGCTCAGAGCTGCTGGAGGAAGCTGGGAGCAGTTCTGGTTCTGGGCTTATCTGGCCCAACTCCAAAATGGTTCCCGGCCAATCGCTCTCTCCTGTGGGAGGACAGAGTCCTCTGTACTCACCACCAGTGAGTGCTGTCTTCCAGGTCTGCTCCCCCTGTCCACTGCCGCTCTCCTCCAATGTTGCCTCTCTCTGCAGAGGCCTCCAGCATCGCTGCTGCCACGTCACCTTCATCATGTGTCCTCAGGTTCCAACAGCTCCTCTTGCACAGTGGGTTCACCTCTGGGCCGAGGTGCCGCCAGCTACCGCCTTCTTCTTCATTTAAGTTTTTCTTTTTACTCTTTCTGTGGTCTTCAATTCTCACTTTAGATGACTGTTTAGATGACTGCTTACTATTCTGCCATCTTCCCGGTCAGATTATTTTGGAAGCAATGCAACAATCTTTTAGAAGTCTTCGTGAGGCATTTTGAGATTTTGTGAAGCTGGTCTCTGTAAACAATTTCATCCTGCTGTCTTATATCCAAGAAGATGTGTCTGATACACACCATGATTTATAACAGCCTTCCTGAATTGGAAACCACTGTATTATCAATAATAGAACAGTAGTTATATAGGTATGTGTTTGAATGCTTGTATATGTATGCATATATATCTGTATGAGTATACATATATGTGGATGTGTATATATATAAATAAATATATGTATATATAGTTTGTCTACAGTGAGAGAAAGAATTTTTAAAATGCCAAGGTGGTGATTAGAGGTAAAATGTGTTTGGGGAAGTTAGAAAATACTTTTATTTATATTACTGTTCTCTGCAATGAAACTTACGCTGATTCAACATGAAAAGGACTTTTTACCTTTAAGATAATTAAATTTTCAGTAAAGACTGTACCATAAGTGAAGAGGATCATTCATTTTTACAAATTGTGTTTGTATTCCAGTGCTACTCCTATCCATTTTATTTTTATGCTGAAAGGAAGATTCGAAGATGATTCTATATTTAAATGTTGAAATAAGCATTTCTCATCTTGCCTTTATTTTGACCCATTTTGAATTGCTTCTAGCAGCAAATGATATGCCCTCACACATATTGTCTGTCTTAAGCTCCAGAAGGTCTTTTCTTTATTGATATTTATCCAATATATTTAAACAAAATGGGTATTCAGTCCATATTTGGGGGAGGATACAGTAAGATCAAAGTGGACTAAAGATTGCAAAATATTCTTCCCCATATTATGTACTGCAGCACAGTGTTACACAGATTTCTTCAATTTGGCATTAAGTCATACTTCCTTCATGCATACTGCAGCTAAAACTGTCTTTGCTTTAAATAATGCAGTGAAGAAATTAAATAATTGAAGTTTCAAGCAAGAAGTTTTAAAGACTTTCAGCAGAAAAGGAGAAAAAGTGGAAGGAAAGAAAAGAACATTTTCAGAAAAAAAAAAAAAAAAAACTTGCCCCTTCTGAATACATCGCCTCTTCAAAAGGAAAACCTGCAGGAAGGAGACCTAAAAAAAGGTGGAAATGGCCATCTTTCGTTAGAAAAGAAATTGGTGATTTTTAATGATTGTTTCATTTAAGTAAGGCCTCTGGTATTATTGATTAGACTGTGGTGTTTCAAGTAAATTTTAACTTACTTTATAAAACCTTTGTTCAGGATGATTGAATTTACTGGAAATGCACATCTGTTCACTGGTAACTGTAGAAGCCCAAAGCTACATTTTGGAGATTCTATTGGCAAACCAGGTCTCAGACAAAAATCCTTACAAGAAGTTTCATAATATTCCATGTTCTTGCTCAAACTTAGTTTTCTCCAGGTATTGAAGACCAGGAGATCATTTTGAATGAGTTTCAAACACCTTAGGAACAGACCGTTCCCCTGTCTCCTTTTGACTTCTCCCTAAACTAATCAAGAGACCAGATGCCACACTTTGCTCAGAGTTGGGCTTTAAGCTTAAGGGCAGATACAAAGTCTCGACAATTCTCATTGGTTAAAGCAGGATTACTCAGGTCTTTCAGTACTTTCCAGCCTGAGAGAGTTAGATATTTTGGATTAGAGGTATTAAAAAAAAACTCCTGGTATTTCAAGATGCTTAATAAAGGCCACTGAGAAGTGTGAGATAATAGAAGCATACGATGTAGTTACAGAAATCTGCCTCCCAACCAATCATTTAAAACTTATCTCAACGTCTGTTTTCTCCATGAAATACTTGGACCAGTCCAGCAGTGGCTACTGTGCTCTCTCAGCTTTCCTCTCATTTAGCATTGATAAATAGACAAACTAACAATACAGCAATTCAGGGAGTTCACCAAATTGTTAGAAGTTTTGTAAAAATGTAAATTTTATACTAACTCCCCAACCTTTCTATTTCTTTCTTTAAAGACAGAGTTTGGTTATGTAATCCAAACTGACCTTGAACTCATTTTGAACTCAGACTGCCCTCCAAATTGCAATCATCCTGCCTCAGAGATTGCAGGCATGTGCCACCATGCTCAGCATATATTAGTCATTGATCATAGCACCCAACCTGATGAATAGATAGATGGATGAACAGATGCATGAATGGAGGGGACAAGATTAGTAGTCCAGACAATAGGTTTGAAGAATGCTATAAGGGCTGACATGAGAACTGGTGTGGTTCACCATATTTGTTGGATCATTCACTTGTTTAATTTACCTACCTGGTCTTTCTAGGTTTGTGACTTAAATCGTTCTCTAATTTTTTGAGCATGAAACACACAAAGATTGCAAATTTATACTAATAAGAGAATCTAAAATACACACAGCCTCCATTCATGAAGATATCCCCTGCACTATTATTTACAACACATAAGAACAATTTAAATGTCTTACAAGAGTTTAGTAAATTATGATACATGAACCCAATGGAGTCTGGTCATGAAAATATGTAGGGCATAACATTAGGTTAAAACAACCCATCCCATAATCTTCTACTGTAAATTTGCACTTTAGAATCATAGTAGCAGGCTGTGCTACTCAGTAGCTGTGCTTGGGGGATACAGCAAGAAATCTTTGTTTACCCACTTGGTACAACAAACACTAAGGTGTGTGTACATGTGTAAAGGTGTCAAACTGGGATTTTTACCCACATAATGCTCCAGCTAACAGGTTTTGCATGTTTACCTGAGCATCACAAGGGGTAAAAAACACCCATACCACTCTTCTGTTCTATAAACATGTATTTTACCATAGTGGAATGTGGGTGTTACTAACAGTATCTATGCCTGGGGAAAGCAAAAACTCATCTGTGCATTCACACACTTGGCAGATAAATGGCAAGCTGTGTACAGGAGCTCCAAAGCTGCAACAGGTGAGCTTGAAATGTTCATGACTAAATGTCTGTGCATTTAGGACTTGTTTTTTAAAAAAATTTATTTGATTTTTCTGATAGAATTGCCTAATTCAGTAGAATGGTGCATGAAAAACCAGATTTGCAAGTTTTGGAAGAGGTCAGAAGTGAATTACCTGATTATTCATGCATGGATGATGACGATATTAATGTCTTTGATATTAGCCACGTGAACCAAAGTTCCTGTGATGGTGAAATGGAGCGAGAATTGACTGATACACAGGGAAGGCAGACCTCTTTGTTTCGGATGATGAAGAAAACAGCAAATATGTACTCACAGTACATTTTTGATTAGTTGAAATGGTACAAAATGGTCACCCAACCAAATGAAACTATACAATGTTAGAACTAGGTCTAAAATATGGTGAGAATCTTGGCAGGGGTGAAACCAATTGGATGGAATGCCAGCACTGCCACTCAATGTGGGAAATTGTAACAGATGAAATGTTATAAAATGTTGTGAAATACACAAATGCTGAAATACAAGTAAAACATTCTGTACGCACAAATAGCCATACTCAAAAATGTATTTTTTATGACATCTCACTAGGTGAACTGAAAGCATTCATAGGTCTATTGCACTTAGCAAGCCTTTCTTATGATAATTGCAGGAATGTAAAAGAAAAGTGATGAAGAGCCTGCCTGCCTGGCAACGAAAGGTCTTGAGTTTGATCTCCAATACCAATAAATAAATCAATAGATAAATACAGTGATGGTCATGGATTTAAGGTTTGTATAATAACAATGATACTAAGGAGATTTGGTTTCCTTCAAAACTGCCTGAGGTTTGATGCCAAAATGACCTGCCAATGAAATAAAAAGATAATCTGGCTGTTATCCACTCATTATTTAAGAGATTTGTGGGTAATTGTCAAACTATTGTACACTATCTGAATTCATGATTATTGATGAATATCTCACAGCATTTCATGGTCACTATAGCTTCAGGTAGTATAATACCTTCAAAATGTGACATAGCCAGACATGGTGGCACATGCCTATAATCCCAGCACTTAGGAGGCTGAGGTAGGAGAATTGCTATGAGTTTGAGGACAGCCTGGGCTACAACGTGAATTAAAGGCCAGCCTGAACTGCAAAGTGAACCCCTGTCTCAAAAAGACCCCCAAACATTATACATATATATATATATGACATAAAATTTATGATGTTGTAGATGTGAAGACTTATTATGTTTTTGACTCAGAAATTTATCTTGAAATTCAGTCTCCAGATTCTTATTCATATAGTAATAAACCAAATAATGGTGTGAACAGACTTTTTGGTCCCATTTTCCTAATCAATTTGAATATGACATTTGACATTTGGTTTACCAGTTTCCAATTGATGTTATGTTTGCTAACAGAGCACAAGTTGACCAGCACAGGAACTGTATACAGGAACAAAGCATTACTTTTAAATGAAATGCTGCAATTTCAAAATAGAGAATTGTGTCATACAATCTTCAGATTTCAGAAAGATGTAATATTGACCTCCTATATGGTAAAGAAAAACAAACTGTTATTGGTGATGTCCACATTGTACTACTATGCAAATACCGACAGGGAAACCTCAATAAAATAGAAACCTGAGATGATAACTTTCTATAACAAAACCAAAAGCAGGGAAGATGTTGTTCATGAGTTACACAGCAGCTATGACGTCACTTGAAACACAAAGCATTGGTCAATGGTTGTGTTTTACTCAATGCTAAACATGTGTGGCATAAATAGTTTGATAGTTTGCAAAGAGAGTAACAAGTGCAAAATACCATGGAGAAATTTTCTTAGAGGATTGAGACAGGAGCTCATAAGAGATCATTTACAGCAGAGAAAAAGCAAAATGTTTCTACATGAGGAACTATGCCAAAAAAATTGTGGAGCACACTGGTGAGCTGACAGGTGAACAGGCAGGTGCAGTATGCCAAAGACCTACTAAGACAACAGGAAAACCAAAGAGATGTCAGCTGGGCCCTACAAGAAAGACAGGAAAACAAAATACACATGGTATCAGTGTAAGTGATACTTGCGTATGGAATATGCAGTTTTCTTGTGTGAAGACTGCTTTGGGTGTGACAGTTGAAACAAAGGTTATTTTTTTTTGTAGAATTTTATTGCTATTTTCAATACATGTCACATTGGTTTCTATTTCTGATGTTATCTCTTAGGTTTTGTAGCAAGTACACAGCTGATGTGAAAATGTTAATGTCTAGTCTAAGCACTCACTACATATTTGTCATTATATTTTATTGACATCTTATCTTCTTATCATTTAGGCATGATAATTGAAGTAAAGCTTATGTTTACTGTTGGTATTTTCACTGTAGTTCAAATAGGAATTTATTTCTGGTGTTATCTTTTAGGTATTGTAAGCAAGTACATACCTGATGTGAAAATGATGTTTATTCTAAATGTGCAATACATACTAAGATTTATTTTACTGATATTTTATGTTCTTGTTAACTCCACATTGGATAATATAATAAGAACCTCCTGACAAGACAGCAAGACAACTGCGATGTTAAGTATGTCCTACAAGAAGGTCAGGAAAGCAAAGCATATGAGCTGTCGGTGTAGGCGATACATGCATGTGGAACGTGCTGTTGCTGTTGTCAGTGAAGACTGTCTTAGGTGTGATAATTGAAGTAAAGATTTTTTTTATAGATTTCTGTTGGCATTTTCATTATAGTTCATATAGGAATTTATTTCTGCTGTTAGTTTTTAGACTTTGTACACCAAAAAATAGTGAATGCTGAAAATTTTGATGCTTTTTTATAAAACGATCAATGTTAAAAATTCAACACTTTTTTTGATTTTTTGCTGTTAAGTACTTACTGTTCAATACAATAAAACTCATAAAATTGAAATTAATAATTCATCAATAGAAGTATTCTAAAGAACAAGCATGAGTGCTATACTGCCACAACAATGCACCTTTATGACAAAATTGGCAGTATGAGTAAAATGATAATTGTGAAGACCATGGAGACTTATTTATAGTATATATTATATGAAAAATCCAGGATATAAAATTGTATATGTTGTAGGCTTACAACTTAATAAACATATGGTTGTTTTCAGACTAATTCTAGAAAAATATGTATTAAGTATGAAAGTGATGTCTGGAGTGGAAATATCACTATATTACTTCTCCCTTCAAACTATTCTAAGTATTTTTCTATTATTTATTCCAAAGAAAATCCAAGTATTGAAAGACAATATATGATGAATAGATAGATGGATAGAAAGTAGAGAAAGCAAGATTTGTAAGAAAAATGGGGATAATGTACAGTGAAGAAATTAAACTTGTCTTTAAGGGAAGGAGGAGATTCAGTTAAAGCCACCTCACTTCTGATGAGTTTTGCTTGACACATCAGTTGAATTCATTCATTTACTCTTACATGAGTCTTTTTCTGTCATTATCCAAATTCTGCTGATAGTTATGTGTTTTGCAGTGCAGAAGAGTCAAGGTTTAGAATGTACCTTTTGCCACGGCCTAGGAACAGGTCTCACAAAATAAATACATTACTGAGAACCTTAAAACGAGCCTTTACAAGAGTATCCATTATAATGAATTCCAACAGACTCAGGGATCACTTTCATGCAACTAGTGAAATTTCATCACAGTGACTACATTGCAACTAATCACACCCATAGTTTGCAGGACTTGGATAGTAAGAAAGTGAGAAAAGTATCTCTCAGTTCCATCAGGACAAAAGAAACATATTTTAGACACAAAGATTCACAAATTTACTTTTGGCCTAGAAGTTCCTGGGTAGAGTTGCTTTGAATACTCTCCTGGGGACAGAGCTGAGAAGTTCTTGAACTGGCAGGTGAAGAGAGATGAGGGCAGGAGGTGAGAAATAACTCCCACTCGATGACAGGACCAGGAGGCCATGAAGGAAAAGACTTTAATTGTGAATTCTCCAGTCTCTTCTCACCTGACAACAGGAGAACTGTCCACAGTGACTGGCAAATGGATAGGACAGAAGTTTGTATTTTCAGGGACTCATTTTTATAGAGAGAGATGGGGCTATGATTCTGGGATGGTGGAATTGCTACAAATATAAGATTCAGAAAACAAAAGTTCAAGTCCAAGTTCCGTTGCTTAATAGATGCACAGAGCTGGACAAGTCATTTCACTATTCACTTTTCAAATCTATAAAGTCACATCGATAGCGATGACAGCATTAAGATAACAACTAAGTCTCCACTTATTTGACCTGTCACTCTCAGTAGTAAATATGGTAATAACCTGAAAGAACTTGGTCAAATCTTCATAAAAACCGTGTGAGTGCTGTGTGGATACTGGCCATTGGCATCATTCTGAATCATTATTTATCCAATCAATGGGACATGGTTTATTTCCACTTGTAATATACAGATTGGTCAAGTCTTCCTTTCCCTTGGATCCAGATGTTTTGAGAAATTTTACTTTGAATTTATAGAAAGGAAAAGGCCTGTTTCTGCTTGGATTCCATTTGGCAGACAGTTTATCATTAAACATACAGAAAGAATGACTAACTCAGGAGAAATTACAGCATTCTAGGTCCAATGTAATTAAAAGGGCTATAAGATAATAGAATATTGATTAGATAATATGCCTCAGAGACATCAGTTTCCACGCATAACAGAACCACTTCTGAAACCTCACATCTTTCACACCATGAGAATCAATCTGGGAAACCCAGAGCTCCTCCAGTATACGCTTGAGCAGAAAACGCGTTTTCTAAAGTGTTCAGGATACTGAATGCAAAATCAATTCCATGTAGGTCCAATTCTTCACATCTAATGCTGGACTGTGAGTATTTCATAGACATTTAGGTGATCATCTTTTTACTTAAATTTCAACTTTTCTTTCCTGTCCACCACCTAGCATCCAGTTCTTTTAAGCCCAGAAGTCTTAACTTCCACTATTCCTTAACATTTTTTTCTAATAATGCTTACCCAGATTTATAGAATGTCACTAAGTTTTGCATTGCTGACATTTACTGCAAAATTCTTTTCATTTTTCATTTCACTGCCAAAATGTCAACATGCAAATATCCTATGAACTTGTCAACTTGTATCTGTATGGACACACACAACTGTATGACAAATGCAAAATGAGAAATGATAAATGACACCCAATATATTGCCTGTTCTTCCCACACAGGATTCTGTCTTTACTTACCTTTCATAGTTTAATATGCTCCCAGATCTTAAAACAATGCTCTCATTATTTTTAACTAAATAAGCAACAGCATTAGAGAAAGTTGTTTTCATCACTCAGCGTTCATAGGACTTGATCTCATCTTCACTCCCAGTGAAGACAGTATTTAGCATGTGTACAGACAGTTCATATGATCATCTGACTTAGCACATCTCTGAACTAGGTTTGTCCTCTTTGAATTTGGAGAAAATTGAAGACAATGTTTGCCTTTGGTCTGCAGTTGTTTACTAGATTCTCAGTTCATGAATTTCTTGGGAAGTCAACTAAGTCACAGGACTTTGAAAGGGTAGCATTTATTAGAATTCAGACTGTGACACAGAATCAAGGAAATCTTGAAAGATTTGAGAAGCTTTCTGCAGAAAGCGTTTCACTAATTTTTAGAAAAATGAAGTTTTAACAAAGAATGATTCCAAGCTATAGAATAAGCTTTTTGAAAATAGAACTTTGCTGCCATTCCTGGTATAGAAATTCACTGCCATAGGTTTAACTGGACTTCTCCTCCAGGCACACTTACGGTTCAGTGAGATTGGCTCTGGAGTATCTTACTGAGATTTCCTTTATTACGAAACTAAGGACTAAAGGAACAAAGGATGGCCATATTTTTTTCAAGTTACTGAAATGTGGACTGGGTTATCAGAATTTGGTTAATAGATGCAGAAACAATAGCTGCACATGACTGTAATAATCACATCCTGAATACACCATAGGAATGACGACGTTGTGTTGCACAAGGTGGTAGTGATCTAGATACACACCTTTAGGAAATGACAAAATGTAATAGGATCCTGTGCCACATAATGACATTTCAGCCAACGAAGGACCAGATATGCGATAGTATCCCCATAAGATTATAATGGAGCAGACATTTCTATGACTAACGACATGATAGCCATCATAACACTGGCACAACACATGACTCGTGATTATGATGGCGCTGGCATCAGCAAACCTACTGGTATAAATGTGTGGCAATACAATCATGCGCAACCCATCATACTTAATAATAATAAACTGCTCACTGTTTCTGTACTTGTTATACTATACTTCTTTGGATTGATTTTTTAAGACACCATCTCACTGTGTAGCTCAGATGGCCTTGAACTCACTATGAGGCCCAAGTTGGCTTTGAATTTGTGGTGATCTTCCTGTCTCAACTCTCCCTCCCCCTCAGCTCCTCCTCCCCCCAAGTTCTGGGATTATAGGCTTGTGCCACCAGGCCTGGCTCCATAGCATACTTTTAATTGCTATTTTAGACTGTACTTCTACTTATTAAAAAATGCTTACTATAAAACAGTATGTGGTATACTGGCAGCAGCTTCCTATAGCTTGTGTTTCCACCCCTCTTAATTGCATCAAGAGACCACACTGATTGAGCTACACATGTAAGTTTGTGTCAGTACACTCTACGATGTTCATACAATGATGAAATTGCCTAAAGACACATTCATTCGAACTTACATCCATCTTTAAGTGAGGCTTGACTGTAAATGTAAGACATACTCACACAAGGTTTTTGTGAAAACATCTTATTACAGTTCATCTCACTTCAGAGTCACAAGTAAAAGTCATGCTGGTTGTATTTTGATTTACAATATCTCATTTGGCATTAATGAATTAAAGCTACTCTGTCAAAAAATGTTGTGATTCCCAGGACCCAAGTAATTTTTCTCTTTTTTAAACAATGTCATGTTGTGAGTCTCTTGTTTATAGACCCTGATTCTCTGAAGAGATCTGAGGGAAAACAGCCAATAAACTAGGACTGGGATAGGACCCCAAGGCACCACAGAAACAGGAAGTCTTGACTTTTGGAAGGACCGCTAACACTGGTTTAAGATCAAATCTCTTAAGAAGCTCCAAGATGCAAGCTTGTTCCTTTGATTTCCTCCATCCTTTCCCTAACTGCTTGTATCTTTCGTTAGTGTTTGAGGCAGGTTCAGAGGTCATCCACCCATCCCACACATCTTGAAGAAGACACTACTCTGAGACCAGGGGTAGAAGTAGAAGGTAAAGTTGGTTTCATTTCCTTCATAGCTAAAAGAAATCATTCATCTTCCCCAAACTCTGGTTTTAACTGTAAAATGTTTCATGAATGAGTTTGTGATTGTAGGATTTAAATGTCTACAAAATCACAAAAGAGGGTCAACAATTCCAATATAAGTCAGACATATTGAAGAAAAAGCAAAAGCGTCCTAAAATTTGTAGGATGTTATTCATCTGTGTATGCCCCAGGATATAAATAGTATCCAATAAATGCAATAACTAGTCCTGAAATAGCTCTTATTTTCAGTTCATGTATGTCAGGAATCATATTTTAAGCCATGGTGATTAAATATCTAAGATATTCAGTAGGTTAAATCAAGTTTCCTTTCTCCTAATTGAATTTATGTTATTAACCCAGGGGTCTTGGTTACTTTTCTCATTGCTAAGGAAAAATACATGACGCCCACAAGTTAAGAACAAAAGGTTGATTTTGGTTTACAGTTTGTAGAGGTTTCGGTTCATAGTCAGCTGGCTCTAAGGCAGAGCAGCAGGGCAGAGGAGCATGGCAGAAGAGAATCAGCTCATGGCAAAGTCATCAGGACGCAGTGAAGCAAGCCTCCAAAGTTTTATTGCATCCCAAAGTTTTATCCCAGGGTGGGCTTTCCTGTTATCCGCATCCAGAAATATGCAAAACCAAACAGTGAACTAATTTAGTACCAGACACCTCAATCCCAGTATCATGCTACCAGTGCTGAAAAGCCCCATCTGTGAGGCCTAAGGCTTTGGGGAGATTTAGATACAACTCATAACACCAGATATGCAAAATTAAGTTACTGTTACTCTTTGGCTCATAGCACACTGTTGTCTTTGATTAATCATATCATTCTCCAACTTTTTAACTTATTTTTTCCTGGTAGAGTCACTGTCATCCAAATTGGTTTTCTGTTGGTCTCAGGTTTCTGAGAGAGAGAGAGTGTGTGTGTGTGTGTGTGTGTGTGTGTGTGTGTGTTACCAGGAATGAAACCCAGGAGGGTTCTACCACTGAGCTACATTTGTAGTCCTTTTTATTTTTTATTTTGAGACAGGCTCTTGCTAGGTTACTCTGGCTAGGCTTTAAATTGCAGTCCTCCTTCCTCTGCCTCCCACATAACTGAGGTTACAGGCACACAACATTGTGCCCACAGGCCTCAGTTTCTTTATCTATTAAAGAAGTTACAATACGTGATATCTACGGTCTCCACAACATTCTGTACTGAATGAATGAGATAAAGACTTGAAATGTGTTTGGTCCAGGACCTGGCATATAATGAGTCCTTAATAATTGGTGACTATTACCATAATTTATCATTGTTATCGTTAAACTGGATAAACTTTCATTGCCGACCTGAATTTGATACACCAAAAACTGTTTAGGGTTTTCATAGACTTGGTAACACTCCTACTGGGCAGTAAAATGTCTCATAGCATTTTCCCCCTTGGTCAGTTTCAAACTTCCTATTAAGAATTTATCACTGATTCATACAATCTCAGGCTAAAAGGAAACTGGAAGGTTATTCCTTCAGAGAGATGTACCAGGGGAAGGAATGAAGTATCTTTAAGCAAACTCTTCCCAGAATGTTTAGTTTCCAGACTTCCAAGATAGGTCCTCATGGAGTTCTTGCTTCTTTTGCTACTAAGCTGTCTAGGTATCTATTCATCACGTTGCACTCAAATCTTCATTTAGAGCTCGAAGGGACCTTGGCAGAGAAGACAAACACTAGCAGGGCCCATTATCAAGTAACGTGTTGCTAAGTACATGACAAACTTAAAGCTGCCCAATTTATGTCATGTGGCACATTATTGAGGGTGAAGCCAGGGTCAAATCTTTCAGTGCTAGTCTTAACACACAAAAAGGAAGCATTTGTGCAAGACTTGTATTTTAGCTTCTTTTCCAATGTTGATGATTTCTCACTAACCAATACTCCTCTTATCAGTTACCTTTCCCTTTGGCTATGGAGGTATTTGCAATAGGGCTGTCATAACCATCAGAGTCTGAGGTCATGAAATAAGATACTTCTTGGGTGCAGTGTTTGAGCCACATCCAAATGCTTCCTTCTTGGCAAAGGAGGCTCTGTCTGTCTGTTGAGTGTATCAAGGTAGATCTCAAAGCAGGAAGAAAAGTATATCTGTTGATCAGTAGGGGGGTATTTCTTTGATATTACTTTTCTTGGATATTACTTAGGTTTAGGAATCACACATTTTGAGAATGCAGGTAAAGTTGAAATGGAAGCTGGGAATGATGGCACACACCTGTAATCCCAGCACTCGGAAAGCTGAGGCAGGAGGATCGCTGTGAGTTTGAGGTGAACCTGGGCTACATTGTGAATTCAAGTCCAGGCTGAACTACATGGTGAGGCCCTGTCTCATAAAACAAAACAAAACAAAACAAAAATTGAACTGAAAAATAACTGCAAGAACAATAGTCAATCAGAAGAATGAACCCATATTCATTCATTTGATTTAAATAATGAATGAGGTTTCAAAATTTCTTTTTTTAAAAACTGAGTTTGTTTTACCCCTTTTAAACACATATGCATCTATATGGTTTAATTCTGTAACGTCTCACAAAATTCTCGCACACTCAGAGGCAGGGCTTGTGGGTGGAGACTGGGTCCTGGAGTCACTGTATCACCTGTGGAGTCATCTAATGATGCGCTCAACTGTTGTGTGTGCTGTTAGGAATCAGGGCCTGGTTAGAAGTGAGTTCCCCGAGCAAAGAATCTCCTGGCACTGGACGCTGTGCCACAGCGTTCTCTCGTCAGTTCAGTCAGACATTGAGCCCAGGGACAAGATGTCCTTCAAAGGGAAACATGCTTCGCTGCCTTTGTAGCTCTAAACAATGAACAGTCCTAGAGCCCCAGAGATAAATGCACTGGCCATGCTTTAAACTTGAGACATGAAGTAGCTTGTGCAGTGGCCACCTTCCAGTGGATTGTGGCCACACCAGGCTCTCCCCTCAACTGAGAGCAAACACCCACTCTCCCTAAGGGCAGACTGCCCCTTCTCTGTGTAGCGAGATTTATAACTTGACTGCACTCTTTTAGTTGCATCTGAAAAACACCAGCCTCTAAGATAAACCCATGTCTTTATGCATGATGCAGATAGTCAGGGGACAGTTAACAGTGACAGACGGTGCTTCCTGGGCTCAGTGGCTGGGGAGGGAAGCGGGGCTCTGTCTGAAGCAAGGGGCCAATAGCCAGACTCTACCGATACTCTAAGCGTCAAGCATAGTGCTTACTCTTTCCCACGTTTACACAATAGAATAATAGTAACGAGCCATATTTACCCTAAAGCTTCAAGCATTCAGATTCTGAATTCCACCAATCTTTTGCAACCTCCCTTCCTCCTCTCTACTTTCTCCTATCTCAGTATAATGTGGTGCATGCTAGGTTCTCAACATAGATGTATTAACCGGTCAAATAGATAAGTGAAGAAAATAGGAGCCTTTCCACAAATAAGTTAGTTCTTCTGATCCTCTACTTTTCTCCAGTGATGGAAGGGGAATAACAGTATTTTTTAGATTTGTTCACAGGCTGCAGTAGGATAGCATAACTTTATACAGTGTGTAAAATGTCACAAAATGTTATGCTCCATGGTGCTAGCGCAATTTAAATGTTCAGATATGTTTCCGATAGCGGAAGTATTGTGTGATGGGTTAACTTAAATACATAGAACTAAGCCTTAAAATAAAAGATAGCAAGGACTACAAACATGTGCTCACAAGAAAAAAAAAAAGATAACGAAGAATAGTAGGAGGTGAGAAAAAGAAAGACAAAATAGAAATTAGGGATATAATGATTTGTCTTGAGGTCAGCTGAATTATTTCATGAGGGTTCATTTTTCTTTTTAGAAAAATCTTCAGGTCAGCGGGTGCCCCCTCATCTCCAAAAAGGCAGGAAGGGTGGGATTCGAGGTGAGAAGAGGGTTAACCCGAGCTCCCTCCCGCCTGGAGCAGCTACCACGCGTGATGCAGTAACACGCGGCGGCCACACATTTCGTATGGCCTTCCTCTGTGGTCCTTTTTACATCAAAACCTTTCACCATTGCCGGGTTGTGCTCGGAAAAGTTGGGAAACTTATTCCTTGGTGGAGAAAAAGAAGCCCTCGTCAGACGCAATCCAACAAATGAATGAAGCAATTTTTTAGGTGCAACGTAACCATCCACTTGCGTAGTATTTACTTCGATCTCATAGAAATATTCTTTCCTCAGTTCCTTGGCGAGGATTGTACTGTCCCGTGGCGCTGCCTGCTTTCAGATGCGCCGATTTCGAAACTCAGCAGGCGACAGAGCTGGCTTTGGAGCCGTGGTGGATGGCTTTTGTAAGAGTCCTGCGACTTACTGTCCTGCGTGGTAGCTCGTCCCGATTGTAGAGCGTGTAAAATAAACCGTTGCTGGAAAGCACGAAGAATTAACGAAGTGAAAATCTCGGGTTAGTTGCTGGGCAGCTGACACGCAAGTGACCTCCTTAAAGGCTTAGTTCCTTAAGGACGTTGAGAGCAAGGATGAATGAATCTTCCCGGCGCGACCCTCGCCCCGGCGAGTGTAAATCTGGGCAGTCTGCGGGAAAGTGGCCACGCGTTCACACAAAGCAACTGCGAGGCAGGGGAAGCGGGTCAAGCCGGGCCTGCAGAGCTCTGTCCCGCGGCGCTTGGTAGAGATTCGCCTTCGCCGCCCGGGACCCTGGAGGTTCCAGCTGGGGAGGCAGGGGGCGCTAGGACCTGGCTGGCGCCGGCTGCGACCGCCTCGGCGAGGACGGAGGCGGGGCGCAGGGACGCGGGCGGGCGGGCGCGGGCGGGGAGTCATTTATGCGGGGCGGGCGCCGCTGCCATTGCCACTCGCACTGCCCGCGCGCTGCGCGCCGCCGGAGGGAGCGCGAGGAGCGGGCGAGCCGGCGCTCCGAGCTCGGGCCGGCCAAGGGGACGCGCGGCCGCTGCCTGCACCGCCCCGCGGGTCGCCTCCGCGGCTCTCCGGGCCCAGGGAGGAGCGCAGCGTCCGGGGGCCGAGCCGGCGGGACCCCACCGCGGAGGGCGCCGGCCCCGCTCCGCCGCTGCCTGAGCCCGAGCCGGGAGCGCGGGTCCCCGGCCCCAGGCATGGTCTAGGACCGGCCGGAGGTCCGCCGCGCTGCCGCCTGCTGCCGATCGCCCGGGGCGGCCCAGGCCGGAGAAGTTAGTTGTGCGCGCCGCGGAGTGCGCCGAGCCAGCCAGCCAGCCAGCCAGCCAGCGACGCGGCCCGCGAGGCGTCGGGAGCATGGGCTGGGGGAGCCGCTGCTGCTGCTGCCCGGGACGGCTGGACCTGCTGTGCGTGCTGGCGCTGCTCGGGGGCTGCCTGCTCCCCGTGTGCCGGACGCGTGTCTACACCAACCACTGGGCGGTCAAGATCGCCGGCGGCTTCTCGGAGGCCGACCGCATAGCCAGCAAGTACGGCTTCATCAACATAGGACAGGTAACCACGAGCGGGTGGCCGGGCCCTCCGCCGGCAGCTGCTGCGGGCTGCTGGTGTCCTCCGTTTGGGCCCCTCCCCCTCCTCCAGATGTGCTCCTGCAGCTGTTGTCCTAACTCTTGGGCGATGCTTGAGGGCTCATGCGCGCTCACATACGCACAAACAGGCAGACACACACACACACGTACACCAAAGTTGCCAGGATTCACATTTTGCTCACTTATTTACTTTTTTCTTTTTTTCTGGAAGCCACGCAGGCCGGGGTAGGGTCTCTGGAGAGACCCAGAGTACCCCGTGGTGTTTCAGACTCGGATGGACCTTTTGACCTCGAATAGTCTAGGAGCACTGTTGTTAAAGGAGCGGTCTCAGCTGGTGGCCGTGTGTGGGAGGGGGTGCTGGGATCTCCTGGGGTCTCGGAGGCGAGCGCGCCCCTGGCGTTCGCAGGGTCGGAAAAGCCCTTTCCAGTCCGGATCGGCATTGGCCTCTGAAAGAAGTTTCCTCTTGTGGGGCCGGAGAGCTGCCGGGCTCTGGAGACGCCGGAGCGCGGGGCTGAGACGAGGTGGGGGCGAGACCCGGCGGAGGCGCAGATTTCGGGGAGACCTCGCGCTCACTCGCCTTGCAGGGATTCGCGTGGGGTCCGGGACGGAGAATTGGACGCGGAAACAGGAAACTTCTGAAACCCGTTATCCCTGCTCAGTGAGACAGGGGAAACCTAGCCGGGGCGGAAGGCGCAGCGGGGCGACAGTTGGGGGCCTGCAGCGGCGCGGAGTTTGGGCGGGGTGCTGGCCGTGGACGTTCCGCAGAGCCGTCGGGCTGCGGGGAGAAGGCCGGTCAGTCGAGGTGGGCTGCTGGCGGTGCAACGGACTTGGGGGTACGACGCGCTAAATGGTCTTGGCTTCCCTGTTCTCTTCTCGCACGACCCTGCGAGAAATGGGGGCGGAGAGGGGGTTCCCTGAGATGCCCCTCCCTCTGGCGTCTCGGGGTTGGCCTGCGGAGGGGGCCCTGGCCACGCTCCGACGCGACTCCGCCGGCGCGGGGAGCCAGAGGAATGGGGCTGGGCGCCCTTCCAGCGGACGCGCTTTTGGGGCTGCTCCCGGCGTACGCACCCTGCGTGCTCTGCCAGGCCGCGGGGAGAGGAAGGTGTCGCTTGGTGCTGGGGATCGAGAGCGAGCAGCGATGGCTTCTGATGGCCGGTGCCCCTGTTCAGACAGACAGGACCGTCGGTCGACTGGAGTGGGGGCGCGGAGCCCCACCTTCCTTCTCGGCGTCTGGGAAAAGCTGGCTGTCGCGGGAGGGCTCGGAGGAGCAGGAGCGCCAGGTCTCGCTCTCTGCCCTCTCGGGGAGAGGACAGAGCCCCGAGAACTCAGTCGCGTTCGCGTGGACGACCGAGCCACAGCAAGGCGCACTGCTGTTCCTGCTGCCTCAGGGGAAAAGGGGATCTGGACAGACTTTGTTGCCTGAGCTTCTATCATCTGTGCAAGAGTTGCTTTCTCATGGCCTCTTGGGGTCTACTGTTTTTTTTTGTTTGTTTGTTTGTTTTTTTTTTTTTTGGTTTTTTGGTGGAAGAAGCAGCACCGGATCCGTTCAGGCCTTTTTTGAACCAGAGGTTCACGCTGAGCGCTGCGTTATGTCTAGCTGCTGTAAATAGGAAAGCTAATACTACAAGCACAGCGATCCTATTCATCTTTCTAGAGTCTTTTCTCAGGCTCAGGTGACACTGAGCATCTTCCAAGTGCCGGGCGTGTTTGGAAGGATAAGTTTTTTCGTCTTTCTTAGTTGTAAAAACGATCTTGTTTGGCGAGTGTTACTTCACATACAGCAGGTGGTGAGGAAAGCAGGACCGCACAGGGTCATCCAGCTAGACAGCGGCAAGGCCACCATCCCAGCCTGCTACTCTGCTCCAAGCCTGTTCTCCTATGGGCCCTGCCTTTTATGGAATCCCTGTATCCCGCGTGGGGAAGGAGGGAAAAAAAAGTAAAATCCTATTTCCCTGAATCCTAATTAGTGGCCCAATGGACTGGAAACAAACCCCAGTCCACCTATGTTTAGCTGAACCAAACCTGGGCTTCTTGAAGCCCAGAAACTTCCTGACTCGCAAGGGCGGAGGGGCCCCTGTTCCTGATCTGGTGGAACTGAGATGACCTAGCATAGGACGTTGGCATCCAACCCACAGTGTCCTGCAGTCTCTCCTGACCTTGTGGGGGCCTTATGATGAAGACCTGTGGCTTTGCATTTAAAAAGGAACTCGAAGAAAGTTTACATACACGTTACTAACACTATTTATGGCAGTTTTTACAATCTCAAGCAAGGAAATGTAGCTTTACTGAGTTCACAGGGGACCCCTTGAATTGATGCCATCACCAGTGTAAAAAGGTCAGCCATTCTGTAGTGTAAAGCATTTCCTCTGTTGATCAAAGGGGCATAAGCCAATGAGGAGCCTTTAGAGTGGTAAATTGAGTTCACACGTGCAACATTGCTGCACTGTAAGGGCCAGATTTACTTCTTATTCATCCTTTACTGCACTGACCTTTGAAACACTTTAGACATCCTTTTGTTATTCTTCCTTTCCATCAATAAACCAGCTGTGTGGTTCAACTGAGGGTAGTAACTAATTTGCAAACCTCTCTGGGATGGTCTGTTTTTTACTCGTTTGGGATTGGGGTCTCAAGTGTTGCAAGTTGGAAGTAAAACCGTTTTTTATTTCTCTAAGTCATTTACTATCCTGGTAGAATTTTTTGGTATGTTCAGCAGGATATTCTAAGTGAATACAGTAGTGAATTTTCACCCTGGTAAAGGTACAGTTTTGATGAACTACTTGGAATATCAATGTAGTGTTTTGTGTAACATGTTAGCATTTTAAAGACTCCAGAGGTAAAAATTTTGGCCTGGAGATTTCTACAGAAAAGAATAGGTGTCCCTGAAAGATAGGATGTGCAGGGTGACAAAGGGGGCCATCAGACAGAAAAAAGGAAGGATATGCTTGACTTCTGGAAAAGAACAAGTATGGGGGTTTCCTTACCTCTGCTTATAGAGATACCATTAAGCTTTGGTAGGTTTTCACAAACTGCTTATCTTTTGTAAATAGTTATGCCTTGAAATTCTGAAGCATTACCTAACCTTAATCATTGTTAGTAGTTGTTATTATGTTAGCACAGCTCAGATTGTGCTTGGTAATGATGTCGGCTGTATAGTGTCCTGCTTATCTTCCCCTGTGAGCTCTACCAGCCTCCTTAGTATCTAGTACAACCAGCACTTGCTGGGTTGGCTAGCGGGAAGAGGTGTGCGTGCCCGTTAGCCTGCGTGGTGAAGGAGGAAGAGGCCTCTCTGTGCTTTTCTCCCTAATCTTGAGCTAACAGAATACTGGTTAGAGAACTGAAATGACATGAAAGATCAAGACCAGACATTGTTAACTGTAGACCTCAGTTTTTACTAAATCTACAATCAGGAATCAATTTCTGGTTATCTGAATCCAGGAAGAAGCCCCCTGTGAACAGAGGGTTTGTATTGTGCTATAGCTGTATTTTTCCTTCTCTGAGTTGTCCATAGTCTTTGACTCCAAGCCTGAGATTACCAGTAGCAAAACCCGTTCCCCAGCCTACATAATATGTCTTGAAACAGACTCCAGAAGGATGAAACCAGTTGCAAACCGTACTGGAGAGATACTTCCCCTGGAGGCCCCATGGACAGCACGTGCGCTTGAAAATGGCAGAGGCCTCATGTAGGCTATGAAAGTCAGAGAGGCACTGAACTTAATGGAGCCCCTGTTCCTTTGGTAAAATCCAAATCTCTGGATAATACAGTAAATTAATTACACGTCGTTCCGCACGTAGGGATGCGATCAAAGGTTTGTTGAATCTGAAGCAGAGGAGAAAGGTTGAAATAAATGAGCTCGAAACTTTACAGTACTTAGCTATGGAGAAAGGAAGACATTTTAAAAATGGAAGATGCAAATTGTCAAGATCAGGAAAAGTTTTGTAGGCAGGAGAAGTGATTTTTCTGTTTTAACAAACAGTGTAAAAATAGCTTCATGCGCAAATCTGAATCATTGTGGCTGGTTTCTTGGAGCAGTGTACCTCTCTCTCATGGACTTTTATTGGACCCCGTTACATTTTATAGGGTAAGCTTGTCAGATCAGAGAAAGAGAAGAATTTAAGATAAAAAATTTATATTTTATATAATTTCGAATGTCGGTTATGTGAATGAAGTCCGAAGAATATTCTCAGTAAGTAGGGAGAGGTCCTGGGGTAGGAGGACCTTGTGCAGAGGTGACCTGAAGGCCCCGGCCTGCTGATAGCTTGGACCTGTTTTGCACGGAGTGCGAAAGACTGACAGCAGTGGCAGTGCATTGTGGGTACTTATGGATGGCGCTAGAAGTCGGGTCCATCCCTCATCCGATGGGCTGTGTGATGGCAGACTGAACTCCCCGGGTAAATTCCTAGGCACGTTTTAAAGAGAAGAGTAAACCGAGGCTGTCACCCCAGGTTGCTCTCCGGGAGTCATCTGGCTTTGCACGGGCCGACTTTTCACACCCAGGAACCTCGGCCCTGACCCTGCCCAGCTGCTCTCGTGTGCGTTTTTCTCCTTGAGGCCAGTGGAGGGAGAACAGGGAACCTGGACTGGGAAAGCCATTCCGAGTGCGTGGCCTGCCAATGGTGGGGTCGGTGCGTTAACCTCATAGACAAGGAATGGCTTGGATGTGACCCTCGGGAGTTTGTGGGGTCTACTTGAAAATGAAACACTGCGTTTTTTATGAGCCCCAAAGCAGCCGAATTTTCCTTATCACTATCCTTCATGGGCTTGTGTCCAGAGGTTTCAACCCGAAAGGTCAGCCAGAGAAGCAGGGTAGTATGCCGGGAAAATGTCTAGCTACGTCTGACTCTGGCTCGGAGAGGGAGGCCTGACCCAGCAGTATCCCCTGGGCAGGGAGGAGTATTTGTGCTGTTGGTTCACATTATGTGAGGTGGATCTGGCTTTTCTCCGAGGCTGAGGTATCTGGGACTGGGGATTGTGTTACAGAGTTAGTTCAGATTGGATTCAATGACGAAAAAGCCAGCTTGGCTTCCCGCGTGGTAGAAATAAGTGCTAACAGACAGTCGTGCATGCCGGAGGATACACACACACGTGCACATGTCCATTAATTTTTATTTTTATCAAAATAAAATTTGCACTCAGTGAAATTACTGTCTAGTATTCTCACTAGTTTTTTTTCTTTCCTCTTTTTTTTTTTAATTGTTGGTTTTTTTGTTTTGTTTTTTGCTTTGGAGACAGGATCCTGCTAGGTAGTTTAGGCTGGCCTTGAACTCACTCTGTAGTCAAGGCTGACCTCGAATTCAGCAACCCTTCTGCCTCATCCTCCTGAGTTCAGGGGTTACAGGTGTATACCACCATTCCCAGCTTCTCACTGGTCTGTATACATAACACTGCTACACCTTAGGGTACCAAGGAGGAAGAATTAGTGCATATAAATTCTCGAATTTGAGTTGATCCTGGGAGGAATATGAAACAAAAAAAGAAAACAGCAGCAGTCAGATTTGAGCAAGAATACAAGGACTTTCCTTTTGTTGACCAACTGGACCCTCAGTTCCTTGTTTTTCAAATAGGAACCCCAGCGCCTATTCCTTCCCCCTCTCAAGTTAGACGTCTTAAGGGCGAGGATGAATACACAACTAGAATAAGGCATGGGAGCATTATATGTTCTGTAAGGGCACCAAGGAGATGCAACACCTGCTTAAAGCAAAGTAGAGAATTCAGGGAAACTGGGCCTTTTTATTGGAGCAGTTTGTGATTTTCCAGAATCTTGTGATGGCTGCTGGGGCTATAACAGGGACTAAAGGAAGAAGAGTCAGTGTGGTGCCTGAATCTCCCAGAAGAGGATAGCGACGGCTATACTTTTTTATTGGTCTGTGTTTGTAGCACATAATGAAAACATTTGCTGTGGGAAGATGACCACACTTTCTCTCTAAAAGCAGTGGAGCCAGGTGTGGGGCTGTGACGACCACCGTAATGTAAACCAGCTAAGGCTGGCCGCAGTCCAGGTTTTATAAGCCACACAGTATAGAGGTTGGAAGAGTAAAGAATCGAAACCTAATCCTTTTAATTTGATTGCAGTGCGAGGGTGTATAGAAGAGGAGTGGGAAATAAAACGAGCATAGGTAGGCCCGTGAGAATGTACTCAGTACAAGCACCGAGAACCCAACTCCTGCTGCTTAGATAAACAAGCAAGCAGATAAAGGCACAGGCATTTCATTGGTTTAAACAGATCCACGGGCCTTTTATGTGTAGTTCTAAAATAGAAGCTGGAACTTTTCACAACCAAACTTGGCCTAATCTGCTGTGCATTTTCTTGGTGGTAATATCTGTGCTGACCTAAACTGACATTCACGATGTCATTATTTCATTTTGTTGAAGAGATATTAATGAGTTTGTCTGTGGATCCGGGGAGAGGTGTATCTGTCACGTGCCTTGTTGTACTTTTCTCGCTGGAGAATTTTGAATTCTGATTGTGGCCCAGAGTTAGTGCTTCTGTGCACTATTTCTCTTTCCCTCTATTCACTTCATTCTCAGACAGGTGTTTTCCACCTAGTCACGAAAGCTTGCATGATTCTTAGTGCTTCTTCTGCCCAGTGTTGAGTGTAACCACTAGGAAAATATTTTAGTTGGTCCTGATCACTGAGTGAGATCGTGTCCCTGCTTGGCCAGTCTCTCTGTCCAGGAGGGAACAGGACTCCTGTGGGTCAGCTTGGGCCACATGTCCATCCTCAACTCCAGGGAGCGTTCCAGCATTTGGGGAGGGGCAGCCCCCTACAGGACAGTGAGGTGATGTTACTGGTCTAAGGGAAAACGGCTGTGGGACAAGGGATGCTCACACTACGCATCAGATGATACAAGACCGGAAATGCCGGGGTAGGGAGTTTTAACACCACCAGAGAGGGTGAGAAGCTGTTTTGAAGATCCAAAGGAGAAGGAGACAATGACTTGTTGGTTCAGCAGATGTGAAAGCACACCAGGTGACATGCAGATCGTGCTATTCTCTCTTCTCAAGGGGCGAGAGCAGTGTTAGCCAGTGTCCTTCAGTGAAGTAACTAGGAAGCCGTCTGGGGCTCAGGGCAGTGCAGTATGGTTCAGTTATGTCTGGGGGGAGAGGAATGGGAGCTGTGTACACAAGAGTGCAGAAGGCGGGGAGGCTGCTGTGTTGGCAGTGACAGCCGCTGTGACAATGGAAAGATCTGAAGAGTTCTTAGTAGTTCAGGCTGGCCTTGACCTCCACCATGCAACTCCAGCCGGCCTCCAATTGGTGGTGCTCCTTCTGCCTCCTGAGCAGCCACCTGGGTGCTGGGATGACAGGTGTGCACCACCACCCCCGGCTGGAAATTCCTGTAGCGGTGGATTCAGAGGGGCTCAGTAACTAAGTCAAAGTGGGGCATGAGGAGTAGGGAGCATGTGAGGAATGCTGCCGCATTTCAGCACTGGGACCAGGAGAGGGATGGGCCTCATTGGTAGACTTAGGACAGTCTGCAGGAGCATTTTTAAGAACAAAAGTATAGATTCAGCATTAGTTTTTTTTTAAAGTTTATTTTCATTGTAGAGTTTTAAATTGCACACTTTTTATTGGTACTGGGAACTAAACCCATGGCTTTTACACTGAGCTATATTTTAAGCCCTTTATATTTTTCACTTTGAGATGGGGTCTCACTAAGTCACTAAATTGCTACGATTTGGCTTGAATTTATGATCCTCCTGTCTTACCCTCTTGCTGTGGTGAAATCACCTGTGAATGCCACCATACCTGGCTCAATGTGATCTATCTGTATCTGTACCTGTATCTGTATCTGTATCTGTATCTGTACCTGTACCTGTACCTGTACCTGTATCTAGGCTTAGTTAGAGAAGGATGAGTTTGGAGAGAAGAACCCTGGTGCCTCTAACCCCACAGAAGAATGCGAGCTGACTGGAGTCTCAGGAGCTCATTTTGGGCAGACAGGAAGTGAGTGTGGGACCAGAATGACGCTGATCTGGTAGCCCTGGAGGGGTGGATGTCACCTGCAGAGAAACGCCCCTGGGTGGAACTAGTGGCTAGGTGCACCAGTGTTTTGGAAGTCTTAGGAAATTCTAACGCAAATCAAAGAAGTCCTTGTAAAATGAGTCACCACATAGCATTGTACTCGCTCAGTAAATAGTGACCAAGTGAATGAGTGGAGAAAACGAACCACTGGTTTAATGGTTTTACATTGTCTTGTTCTTCTCTCACTGACATCCGTGAGCCTGAGATTAGAGCACAGCAAGCAGTTATAACATACCATCCTGAGAAAGCAGGCAGAGAGACTGGGAAACCAGAGGCCAGCAGTTCTTACATCCAAGGGTACCAGCTTTGGAGTGGCTGAAAGTTGGAGATAGACATGGAGGAACAGTTTGACAGTAGCTGGAGAGGTGGAAGCATTAGTGCCATCTCCCAGGGGCTTTTGTAAGCTACTTGACAGAGCTGTTGTCCTTGAC